>VSMD01059316.1:0-38805 GCA_008750895.1 Mirza zaza
CACCCTCTCAAGTAGTGGCTCACATGGGCTCACGGCCACAGGGACCGTCTGTGCACTGACGCCACCCACAGTCACTGCCAGCAGCTCTTCCCTGAGCTCGAGAGCAATGGCCTCAACTGCTCAGACATCTCCTCTTGGCGAGTCAGACATTTCGACTTACAAAGTTGCGACTGTCCCCTGAACTGTCCTCCCATCGGCCCCCATCTCAGGGAGTGGCAGGGTCATGGACCCTGCGGGAATCATGCCTCTGGTGTCCACGTCAGCCCAGGAGCACGGAGCAGTCTGTGTGTGTGTGTGCGCGTGTGTGTTTGCGTGTCTCTGCATGTGTGTGTGTTGAGTGCACATCTAAATGTGCTTCCTAACCATGACTGTATTCGAAGGCTTTGTAGACTGTGAGGTCTATAGCGATATAATGAACAATTTTATATTTACACTTAAAAATTCAAATTATGAAACTACATGCTTACTTGAAGATAATAAAATGTTCATATTTCAGAGAACTGAGCAGCTAAATTATCAACAGACAATTTTTTTATTTGGAGACAGAGTCTCCCTCTGTCACCCAGGTTGGAGTGCAGTGGCATCATCATAGCTCACAACAGCCTGGGCACAAGCAATCCTCCTGCCTCAGCCTCCTGAGTAGCTGTGATTACAGGTATGTGCCACCATGCCTAGCTAATTTTTCTCTATTTTAAGTTGCCTGCCTGGCTAATGTTTTTTTCTGTGTTTAGCAGAGACAGGGTCTTGCTCTTGCTCAGGCTGGTTCCAAACTCCTGAGCTCACAGATCCTCCTGCCTCAGCCTCGCATAGTGCTAGGATTACAGGTGTGAGCCACCGCACGCAGCCAAGAATTTATGATAGATGCATAAAATTTGGATTCGATGTAGGGAGGGGTCCTTCCCCAGGCTGGCTGACGTGCCAACAGCTCACCATTCTGACTGTGAGTGGGCAACTTCCAGTTCTGTCGGGAACTACAGAAATGTGACCTGTGCTTCACGGCTCTACCTGCCTGTGCTGACCTCTGTTGGGCCTCACCTTTCCCCAGCTCTAGGCCTCCGTCCCACCTCCCCTCCTGGGACTGAGTCCTGCTCCCAGCAATGGATCTCTCTCCTGTGTAAACGCCGCACAGTGGTACCCATGTGAGCGGCACCGTCACGTTGTGCTGTGGTGAGATTCACCTCATTTGAACACAAGGGAGCATGTTTATTAATAAACTGGGAAACCGAGTCCACAACCACAGCAGGGCATTGCAAACACAGGTGAGAAGACACAGAAGCACAATTTAAAACTTAGATCCAGAAACACTGGGGTCTCTTTAAGCGGATGATTTCAAACTTGGAGGTGCACGGGGCCTCACGGGTCACAACTAAACACGCAGGAGGGGGCAGTGGAGGAAAGTCGTGTGGCTGTACTGGCCACATTTGCAGGTAATGGGGCAAACTCAGGGCAGAAGCTGGGTGCCAGTGTGGGAGGAGGGACCAGAGCAAACGCCCGGCACTGGACCTGGAGCTGCCCCCACGGCGCGCGTTGGGTGGGGGTCTGGGTGGGTGATCCCGCCCCCCTGCACCTGGACCCTTCGAATGGCCTGGCGCGCCCTGGCCCAGAGACACCTGCGGCAGGTGCAGCGCCTGACAGCGAATTTCTAGTTCTGTCCAGTCTGGCGAGCGCGGGGTACCCCTGAGGTTCTCCGGGCCCTTCCGGCTACTTTCTCGCCGGAATGAAAGTGCTGGCCACTCACAGCCGGGGGGAACACATACCCATCCATCCAGGTTTCAAGTGCATTTAAAGAATACTCTGGACTACCAGCACAGTTAGCACAATCCATCATCTCTTAGGGGAGGGTTTAGCGTAAAATTGGCAAAAATAACCCTCAGCTGAGTCAATTCATTTACCGTTTCACTTATGCACGGCCTTCCTTTGTAAAAGCAAGACTCGAATGAGAAAACAGACCTGTGAATGTGGCTGCTCAGTGAGTCACTGAAATGAAAGTACCTGCCTCCATTTCCTCTTGTTTATGTTACGATAAGGCTCAGTAACAAGACAGTTTCCATGGCAACACGGCGGGACCCTGCGACCCGTGCACCCGGCACCCACCTGTACACCAGCATCCTCTGCACGTCTCCCTTCACTGTGTCGAGACTCCAATGGTAGAAGGCAAAGGAATGGGCTACGAGTTGCAAAGGAGTTTACACATGCGGGCAATGTCAGGGGTCACGCTGTCTCCGTGACGCTGGTCGACTCTGCCCGGCTGAGTGTGGGGAACGCCCCAGGCTGTGCCCAGCGCGGGGTGTCAGGGTGTCGGGAGATAACTCCTGAGAAGCCCCACAGGAAAGAAACCCTCCTGGCTGATCTCAACCCCTGTTTCTCAGCAGTTAGCGACTCTCAGACGGCTGGCTGGGGTTCTCGGAACCCCTGGGCCCCTCTGACGGCCGTCTGGCAAAGGCCGAGCTGTCAGCGTCCACGGCAGGGACACCCACACCCAGCCCTTCCCGCCTGCCCACACCGGGGCGACTGGCCCAGGCCGGGCACGCGAGGCCAGGGGCCACCTATTTGGGGCCTTCCAATGCCTCTGGGATCGCCCAGCCTGAGCGGTTTGGCTCTGCTCAAAAGCAGAACCAGCTCAGCCTCTCAGACGTTCATCTCTGGGACTTGAGTTTGAAAATATGGAGCAAATTAGCAACGAGCGTTAAAGTGCATCACTGCGTTCGTTTTGAGGAGAATTCAGTCATTATTTATGCAAATACTTAGATGCACTTAGATACAGTAAATGTATAGTGTTGGTTTATTAATAAACGTGCAAGTAAATGCAATGTGGTGTCTTATGTTAGTTACATCTTGGGGCAGAAAAAGTACATTCGGGGAGAAAGTGGTAAAGTTTGAATGGAGTGTGTGGCTAACTTTTAGCTTTAACTCATGGATCCGTGAGCCGAGCACATTAGGCGAACCTGAGTGAAGGGTATCTAAGACTTCCCTGCACTCACGGGCAACTTTTCTGCAAATCTAAGATTTTTCCCAAATAAAAAGCTTACTTAAAAAATCTATCCTTATCAATGAAAACACGCAGTATATTATTGTCGTGGTTGTGTCCTTTTGTTTATTAATACTTTCACTGGAATAAATTCCCAACAACACTGTACGTAACTTGTTTCCAGAATGTTTAGGCACCTGAGTCTGTTAACAACAGGTGCCTGTGGTTTGCTTGCAGTTCTGATGGTCACACTCCCAAAACGTAAAATTGCTTTAATTGATAAACTTCTGGGCAGATTTCTCAAGTTACATTTGCTCATGTGGGGAGAACCGTGTGGGTGGGAGTTGGAAAATAACATTCAGAACCAGAGCACTCAGCGTTATGTTTATATTATGGGCCCCACTAACGCAGGCCGTTTGTTTGTTTTAATAAAATGTGGGAGATATGAGGGAAGGAACGGCTTTTTAAATTTTTCATTATCTGTCCATTAAATTAGAAATGTCTGAAGAGAAGGGCTATATTTTGGGTTTTTTTTTTTTATTCTTCAACCATGAAGACGATGTTCTCTAAGACACACAGACATCCCAACCCCTCAAACCAACTCATTTTTTGAGCAGGAAAACTCTGTAATACCCTAATGACTGTTTGAACTGAAAACAAAAGGACTAATTTAGGAATTCAGACCAATAAATATGCAACTAATCCACGAGCAGGATCCCTCCCTACCCGGCAGGGACAGAGAAGGCCGTGACCAAGCCCCCTGCCTCTGCCCTGTGGACCCCGAACCCCGTTCCACGGTTGCTCCCTCGCCAGGAGCAGCCCCGCCTGCGACCCCTGCCCGGGAACGGCAAAGCCCCCTTGCTGGAGGGGCGTCCTTACCGGGGCAGCGTCCTTACCGGAGGGGCGCTGAAGACGTAGAAGGACGATCCCTTCAGGGCCAGGAACCTGGGTCTGAGGGTCGGGCAGGAGTCGGGCCCCTGGAGTCTCTCGTTGGCCCAGCCCATGTGCACGACCTGCAGAGGGAGACCGAGGACGTCAGAAAGCAGGCCTTGCCAGGAGCTCTGCTACGGGGGCAGAAAGTCAGACACGTGGATCCTGCTGCGCCCACTATTCCAGCACACTCAGACCAGGAGACCGGGAAGCTTGGAGACGTCTAGGCCAATTCCCCAGGTTTCCAGGGCAGCTAGACACGGGGATGTATTATAACATCCTGGGTTAAAACCCAGCTTCCACACTGGGCCGGTTCTGCACACGAGCTTCCGAGCACTTCCAGGCTGGGCCATGGCCGCACTGCTCAGCCGCAGCGGAGTGGTTGGCGCCAAATTAATTTTTAAAAGCACAGACTGAATTAAATTCTATTAGGGGCTAGCATTCCTGACTTTTCTATAAGGTTGTAAAAACAGCCAACTATAATTTCCATTTCTATACCAAACATGTAAGTTGCCATATATGGAAAAATACTTGTTTTTCTTTATAGTTCAACTTCCTAACAACAATGAAACCAACACAAAAACATTAGATTCTTACAACTAGTACTGAATATTTTTAATCTCATGATATGAAAACTTTAAAACTTAGAATATGATTCAAAAACGTAATGGCAATACTAATACCATTTAAGAATTCAGTGCATGAATTCAAACTAATATTAAGGGAAACTCCCCATCGTACCTAAAATTCTAAGGAAGCACATATTTGTAGTAAGTGATAGGAGTCATTTCACCATAATTTTCTCATTTCCCCGTTTTGCCATTTCAAGGAAAGACAATTAATTAACATATTCTTGTGAGGGGAGGGGGGAAAGGGCATTATTTGAAACCTTAAAATTTGTACCCCCATAATATGCTGAAATAAGAAAAAAAGTTAAAAAAAAAAGAAAATTAAAAATAAGGGATCATAGACTCATAGGCCTCCTGCCCCTCCATCAAATGACACAGACCAAGGAGAGGAGTTATCCAGGGCGTGGCCAGCCACGCCCAGACAGCAGGTGCGGCACCTGCTCAGTGCCCCAGGTGGGGGCGGTTCAAACGCCTCCCACCACAGCTGGTGCCAGAGCGAGTGGGCATTTCCTGTCCCCACTTTTCACTTGATAAACCCCCTACGGTCGCCATGCTCGTGCATAAAGACAGACTTCCTAGGAGGCGAAGACGCCAGTGTGGTGAGGTGGGGACCAGACTTCTACAGCATTTCCAGGGACGGGGAAGAGAAAACCGTGGAGCTCTCCTCTGCGCAGAGCGGTCACCGCGGCCGGACTGTCACCATTATCAGGGTTTTGAGCGTTGGCTGCAAACCCTCTGACACGCTCAAAGTTTTAGTTTTGCCTTACCAGGCTGTTCTAGGCACATTAAACTTTTTACAGAAACCCAAATACTTCACTGACTCATGAACTTGCCTGTTCTTAATGGGTTTACCTGTGTCCCATGAAGACTTAGGAACCACATGAATGTGATACCGTGTTAACGTTACAATAATACAGGACAAGTTTGTTGCATACGTGACACTGGGCACATTTAGCACCGCTGAGCCTTTTTTCGCCATAAAATGAGAATAGAATTTCCTGTCTCACATGGTCAGTGTGAGAATTTGAGACTGTACCCCAAGTGCTAGCCAGCAGAGGCCAACAACACATAGTGCAGACGGCACCAGCACCCTGCAAAACCACATAATTTTCTCCTTGAATGTCCTCTGGATTTGAAACCAAATACCAACATTATCTAAAAACATCTAATTGGTAGACGTTTGTTTTCCCTTTATGTCTGGTTGGCTTATGTAGATACTTTTGTTGGTTATAATGCTATCATCACTACTGCTCTAAATCATAAAACTGCTCAGGTTTCATTTTTAGAAAACAGCGCATTTTATAGCTAATTTAGCAGATGCTTGATGTTTCTAAAATTAACTTGAATTCCATGCCTGATTACTTAATTCCTAACTCCCTACTGTGCGAGTATAACGATTTGCATCATTTAAGATGAGATTAATTTCAAGTACAGTTACAAAAAAAAAAAAAAAAACAATGAGCTGCAAACATAGTGACTGTTACCCAACGAGGAAAAGAATATTGTGCCAGCAGCAGTTTGCTCAGGAAGAAGCTTGCTCAGCTCCACCCCATGAAGACGGGGCACGAGGCATTAGTGGGTTTGCTAGTTATCTCACCTTTGCCCAGGAGCACCTTGACGAGGCTCTTTGAGAGCACTGAGTATCTGGGGAGGTTTTTACAAATCAGCCATGGTTAGGAGGGGTCCAAGTCTGTATCCTTAGAAGCAGTTAGAGTTAGATAACTGCAGCAGGTGCAGGTACGTTTACTGTACTTTTTGGGGTGGCTTAGTGAAGACCTTTCCTTTGTTGGTTGCCATCAAAGTGTGGAGGCAGAACCTGTGTGCTTGCTGTGGAATCAGATATGCAGGAACCTAATCTAAGACAGGGCTGTGACCGCCACAGATACACAGGTGGCCGTGGGTAGATCCCCTGTCTAGCACAGCAGCAGCGAATGCTCCTTCTGCGAGGAGAACTTCGTCAGGGACCTGACTCCAGCTCAGCGTGAGTTACCCTGTTTCTCGGGAGCTGTGGGCATGGCTGGGGACCCCAGAGTGCCGGCCACCTGTGCAGGACGTCCCACTCTTGCCTCCAGTTTGGTTGTCTCTGTCCCCCCGGGCTGGGCAGATCTCTGTTTGTTCCTCCTTTCCATGTCTGGTGAACACAGGTCTGCACAGATTCCAACGAGAACCATATGGGGAAGGGTGAGTAAGGAGCTACTCTGCTGGCCGAGATGGCAGCAATACAGGTTGTTAATAATCTGAAATATCTATTAGCTGGAGGTGAACTTAATTAAATCTCATAGGTAATTGAATTCTACCTAGATCAATTAGCAAAGAAATAAGTTATACCTTAGCTATTATTGGAAATATTGGCTGCTTTAAGAATCCTTTTCAGGTATATGAAGTTCATAAATAATTTTAAAGGAAGCTAATTTTATCTTGTGGCTTATGAATTTTCTAACGGCTCATTACATGTTCCAAGAAGTGCAAATTACACTTTTAGGAATACCGGCCTGATTGTATCAGCTCAATTAAATCAAGAGGACATAATCATTACGATAAAGGCAGATACTTTCATTCATTTTTTTCTGATGCCATTTCTATAGGAAAGCTGTTTTCTTTGCACCTGGATAATTAGTTAAGCATCCATTGGGTGAAGATGATTCAGCTGGTCTTTTCCCTCACACAGAAAGAACTACCTGTGTTATTGAGATTTTCTCTTTTGATTTGGTGATGAAGGTATCACTATCTCCCTGAATTAAAATTCAAATTGTTGAGAAGAAATTTATTTGAAAGTACACGGAGATGCTTGCTGTTTCAGTGGGATGAACACGTGTGCTGGCTTGCCGGGACAGTTCTAAATTCACACCTATTGTGTTGCTGTGGCTCTGAGTTCAGTCCTTGTCCCAGACAGCAGTGTTCTGTTTATGGCTGTTTCCTTTACCTGGTAGGAGAGTCTGAGAGTCTGTACATTACGCCTTTTGTATTTTTACTCTAGTTCCATTTTCTTTTGTTTTTTGTTGGCCAATTTCAGTGGTTGTCAACTTTTTTCACATTTATTCAAATATTATTTCTTCATTACATACCAAAATCAAGAATTGTTAAGAGTGACAGAAAAAAAATCTGTTTTTAAAGGGCCCAGCGTCATATGTCTAAACTCCTAAAATACTTGCAAGATGTGTGCAGTTTGGGGATAAAATATGAAATAATCCTCCACCAAAAACACACAGGATGTGGCAGGGTTAGTTCTCTAATCATCCTACATACTGAAGCTCAACTCTAATATTTATTTCCAAAAAAAAAAAAAAGAATTCAAGCCCCTGAGTAAAGAGTCAGCGCTGTAAAAAAATTTTAAGCTGACAAGGACCTTAGCTTGCCCAGTACGAGTTTCGTGCTTTACGGACGAAGAGATTGAGGCTCAGGCATGAAGTCTTTCAAGTGATACAAGTGATAGCACCGGATGAGGGCTGTGCTGTGACCAGAGCTCAGGCTCTTTGTCGGGTAGTTTCCAACACTGCCGTCCCATGAAGGAGGTTTCCTCTGGGCTGGAGTTTCACGCAGAGGCCAGGACGCGCTCGCCCGCTGCCTGGGGTCCCTGGAGGAGGCCGGTCTAGTTCCTCTGCGTGGGGGCCGAGCCCCTTGGGGAGCCCCCTGTCCCCAGAGACCCCATCTCATCTCTCTCTCTCTCTCTTTCTCTCTCTCTCTCTCTCTCGGATCGAGCAACACAGCGGAGTAGGTTCCGAAGTACAACAACTCGTCTTGTGTCCAGAGCCCTTTCCGACTCGGGAAGTGACTCCTGCACCCCTGCCACGGCCCTCGAGTTCCCTGAAATACAGAAGCTCGAGGCCCACGAGGGTATCCCCAGGTAAGGGGCGCGGGCTGCTTGGAGGGTGGCAGCCACCCCTCGGTGGGCAGGAGAAGGGCCACCGTGCCCGCCATGAGCACACTGAGAAACGCGGAGTAAGAGGCTGAAACTGAGAGATGCCAGTAACAGCTCCAGGTGCCTTCCTAAGCTCTCGAAAGAGTCTGATTCACTGTGAAAACAGTCTCACGGGACATTCTGCTAACTTTGATCGTGCTAATAAAAATCCTGTTTCAAAATGGTAAATTATTCATGGGGACAGCAGCCACCATTGGTCTACTGTGCCACCAGCCTCGATAAATTAAACTGAAAGAAAGCAGTATGTTTATTTGTGCACATAGTGCACAGGTTTAAAAACTCAAAGTATACCAGGAAAATAATATTTCTTATATAAATATATAATGAAATTATATTTTATGTATAAAATATAAACTGTATCCTATATTAATTTAAAGACATTTATGGAAACATTACTCATAAAAAGCTCATTTAGCCATGTAAAACAAAAATAGTTGATGATAAATTTGGAAAAGTATTAAAAGACATAAAAGTTAGATTTAGAGGAACTATTCTTAATGTCTCTATTTTAATTTTAAAATGTTGACTAGAGGAGTTTAATTTCCTGTCTTTTTCAGTAACATTTGATTGGCAGGGACCTACTCTTCCGTCTTGAATTCAAACACTATTCTAGGCACTATTGAAAGAGTATTTATAAGCACTATTTAAAGCAAACTGAACACATTTTTCTCAGTTTTCCTAACTCGAGGCTACAATGCATGCTTCCTTAAACCTATAAAATATACAACCAGAACACTAATTAACTATAAATAAAAAGTCTGCTCTTGCGTTGCAACTCAAACTTTATTAAGAAGTAAATTGAAGAATAACATAATGGCCTAAACGTTCACCTGCCTGACACTCAAACAGTCTGATTATAATGAGTTTTTCCTAAGTACTTAAGGGCCCAGGAAGTGACAGTCCTAGGCCCGGAGGACGCTTCCTCCCACAGCTAGGACAAGGCAGAGCCCAGGGCTGCAGGAGGACAACCTGCCCGGGTTTGGGATGACAGGATCTCGCCAGGGGCAGTGACATCTGTTGGGTCAGAGGCCTCCTGAGAAGGAAGCTTCCGAATGGGAGGTTTTATCTAAGAAGACAGCACAGTGCTTGAGATTTCACACCATACAGGTGTGTCTTCACCGTGCAACCCGCTCAGCTGGGACCGCCTCACCTACATCACGCCACCCCCACGTGGCCAACATGGGGCAGGTGACCCCACACACACTACGCACCCCGGTGGGGCAGTGGCCGCCAGCGCAGTCTGGAATGTGCGCTCATGCTGGCCTGTCCCAATTCCCAAATCAAATCTCAAACAAAGAAAGAGGCTATTTTGGTGACTTGTTGCATTATGAGGCTGAAAAACACAAGTCCTACCTGGTCGCCAGGAGAACAGCACTTGTTTTCCGTCTTCATCTGTGGAGAGAGGGCAGAGGGACAAGAACATTAGTGCCGTGATTTTTCTTCCTGTCTAGTTGACGGTCGAAATTAATTAGCCACACGGACCGTCCTTGGAAACAGGCTTCTCTTATGATGCGTTTCTTATCTGAACACCAAACTGGAGTCAATACGAACGTAGGGCAGGCAACTCCCATGATAGGAAAAACCGTATTTGGGCACTGCAGCTACTCTTCGAGTATCAGCATCTTATGTAAGGGAAGCTAAGGGGCAACAGGGACTTAAATTCCACCATCTGGCAAAAGTGGGGAGGATGACTCTGCTCCACGTGACCCTGGAACGGCAGGCAGTCACCACAGTGGTAACCTCAGTCATCGCAGCTTACGCTCCGCCCGGCCCCGGCTCTCCAACAAGCCCCCAGGCAGAGACGATTTTCCACAATGTCGCAGTGAGCGAGAGGAGGGCCGGAATGACAACTGCCCACAACCGCACAGCCGGGAGGTGGCTCCGCGCCCGCCTCTCTGCTCCGAGCCGCTCCGGGTCCCCTCCTCTCTGCTCTGCTACGAGGGGCAGCGTGTGGCTCATACAGATCCGAGGGACCCTGCTCCTCAGGAGCGTCTGTCCAGACCTCAGTCTGGCACCGTCCGTGCGGTTGCTTGGCTGGTTAATCTTCTACCCACTCAGATAACTTTGGAAATAAAAACGTCCGATTTGAAAACTAAGATCTCAGGAAGGCTCCCTACATCTGTACATAGTTACAAAAGGGAAGCTTCCGTGGTCTTTAGAAATCTCACACGTGGCTGCTTCCCCCAATATTTGAGTTTGCACCATCAACTTCTGTTCAGCAGCTGCCTGGAGAGAGGGGGGAGGTTGTGGGGGGACAGTGGGGCGAGGCAGAGAGCAGGTGCCATTGCGGGGTGGCCACGTGGGTGGGTCCGGGCTGGCCCCAGACCCTGGCCCCTACCCCCGGCCCCTGGAGCAGAGCTGGGATGAGGAGCACATGCAGGGCTGGTCAACTGGGAGGAGTCAGTCCCGCCACGAGCCCCCAGGGCTGCGGCTTTTCAACTCGGGGTCAGCAGGCACCGGACGCGAGAGTTCCCTGCGTCCTTGCGCGCAGAGAACCGTGCGTGAGGAACCTCGAGCTTTAGGTGGAGATTTCGTTCTCACCCACCTCTTTTTATTTCTTTCATTTTTAAAATCACCTGTTGACTCTGAAATTCAAACATATCACTCAAGAAGACAGATCATTTTTTTTTCTTTTCCAGATGACTGCAGTAAAAATTTGAGAAAGTGATGTGTTTTGGCTAATTATGTCTTTTATATATTTTTTTCATAATGTTTTGGAGGATTATATTTTTTAACCCAACTAGGTTTCCCAAAATAAAAATGTTGCATTCTGTCAATGCATGTGTATAACATGTATGTAAAGTTACGTGCACGCGAACATTTCTGTGTGTGCTTGAGAGAGAGCGAGAGAGACAGAGGGAGGCCTGGCTGGGAAGGGCCTGAGCTCTTGTACCTGGAAACACTTAGATGACTTGATTTTTAGTTTTTTTACTCAGAGATTTGATATGCTGAAGCAAGAGCAGCTTTCCTGTTCCCTGCCGTAACCCGCTGCTCTAGGGCTAGCCCACTGCTCTCGGGCTAACCCTCTGCTCTAGGGCTAACCCAGTACTCTAGGGCTAACCCAGTGCTCTAGGGCTAACCCACCGCTCTAGGGCTAACCCTCTGCTCTAGGGCTAACCCGCCGCTCTAGGGCTAGCCCACTGCTCTAGGGCTATCCCACTACTCTAGGGCTATCCCACTGCTCTAGGGCTATCCCACTGCTCTAGGGCTATCCCACTGCTCTAGGGCCAACCCTCTGCTCTAGGGCTAACCCGCTGCTCTAGGGCTAGCCCACTGCTCTAGGGGTAGCCCACTGCTCTAGGGCCAACCCTCCACTCTAGGGATAACCTGCCGCTCTAGGGCTAACCACAAATCACGGAGCGCCGTGCTTGTTTCCATGCACAAAGGGCAGCAGCGAGAGCTGCGCAAACGTGTGCTCACGTGCCGCAGGGTCAGGTCTCGGATGTTCGAGGAGACGGCTCTCAGCCAGTCGGCGCCGTCCTGGGCCGTGTAGAACTGGAGGACTCCCGAGCTGGCGCCGTGGGGGGCCCGCACCTCGAAAGCGGTGGACCTGCGGGGAGGGGGAGACGCTGCCCAGGGGCCCGGCACTGCGGCCTCACGAAGGCCGGCGTGCGCGAGCCTCGTCCACCTGGGACACCGAGGCCGCCGCACTGCCGCGGCCCAGGGTGGTAACCGGCCTTCCCGGAATTAGGGCTGGCACCCGAATCCCTCAGCAACAAGAGCCATTTCTAATTCGATGAAGACATGAGGAGCAACTCATACGGGAAGGGACGCTCGCTCTCACAATCCCTGAGTTGCTGTTCTACAGGATCCTCAGGGATAATTCCTCTGAAGGGCACTGACAGCAGAGTATTTGGGCTCCGGGAGCGAGAAGGAGATGCCCCACGCCCCCGGCACCGGGCCGTGACTGCGGTCACCAGGGAGCTCCCGCCTTTTCTGCGACAGTCGAGTTGCCACCAACCCGACCCTGGGAAAGCAAAGGCAGCAGCGGACTAGCTGCCTCGAATCCAGCGGTCCTTCTTCCCACCACGCCAAGTCCCGTGGAAGACACTCTCCATGTGGCTATGCACAAAAGGGAAGTGTCGTGCACACTGCTGTGTGTTTTTAAAGAAAATAATGCATATTAATGAATGTAACCCAGACCTCCATAGTCGTGAGCAGATAACTGAAAGGTAAGAAACAAACCAGAACAAACACATGTTCCAACAACCAGGTCCTCACTACGCATGCGTTAGTCTTTCGGAGGAGAGTTTCGGGGGCGCCCGGCTAGGAAGGGAGGACGCGGGGGAGGGGAGGGGTAGAGGCACGGTGAACGGTCCTGCCGTCCGTGACAAGGCTGCCAGACCGGGACCCCTGTGACTACACAGGCGTCTTTGCAGACTCGGAACCCCCGAGCAGGGGCCGCTCCCACCTGGACGAGCACCTCCTGCCTCAGAGCGCCCGGCTCCCGTCCTTCTGGCTGATGTCCCACCTGTGGGACACACGTCACAGCACAGCCAGACGCGGGGACGGTGAGAGCGTGTGAACGGGATGACTCTGCGGAGGACAGAGCAGGAGGAGGGGGAACTGTCTGATGTCACGGGGTCCCTGCGGGCAGAGGAGGGGAGGGGAGAGGGCGCAGGGCTCCTGTCACACACCAGCGTCCTCAGTGCGGGGCCACCTGTCCTCCCGGTGGACGCCTGCCGTGCCGCCGGACACTAGCGCCCCTCATCAGTCCCCGCGAGGCCTGCTCTGGTCCCCGTGTCTCCACCGTGATGGTTTAATCGTCACGCTTCACAGATGCCGGGAGACCCTTTGGGCACGTTGGGTCATATTCCCCACGGTCAGCCGCTTACAGAATACTGAGTGGGTCCCCGGACCCACGGACTCCTGCCGAGGCAGGGCTGGCTCAGAGTCGGATCTCGACGCTCCCTTCCCAGCTGTGGCACAGCTAACGTGTGAGACATACGCAGCACAAAACGAGGCCGACCCTAATTTAACGGTAAAGGAACAACTGGATCACGCCGATCATTACTGACTACAGAGGAGTCCCCTGGAGCCCTGAACGTAGAGTTCAGAGACCATCATGGTGCTATGGCATGCACACGCGTGTACGCGACACTCAGCCAGACGTCACACACACGTGGGCAACCCGCGCTCGGATGGAGAGACTTCAACAGAACCCCTGGCGGTCCCGGCTGTCCGAGTCTCAGGTGGGCAGATGTGTCCCTCCCACCCTCCCCGGCCATGGTCCAGGCCTGCGGCTGGGCAGGTGGGCAGGTGGGTGGGGTCTCGCCAGGCCTGAGGGGCTCGGTCAGAAGTGGGAGGGCATTGGGGGGGAGATGGGTTGGGGCTTTGGTGCCCCGTGTTGGAATTCAGCTCTGTCTTCTCAGGATAGTCCCCGGTGTCTCCTGACCCTCAGAGTTCGCGAGGTCTGTCCCGGACGCCGGCGGCCGCACACCAGGCACGGCCAGCCCAGTGGGGCCGACATGGCAGTGGCCGTCCTAGGGTTTGGTGAGGGGGCAGGGCCACCGCCGGCTCCCCCTGGGTTTACCATGTCCCGTGCAGGGAGAGGATGTGCTGATAGCACGCTAAGGCGCTCACAGAGGCACAGAAGAGAGTATATTAAGACCCCCGAGAGCACAGGACGCAGAGCACGCGCCCCTCCGTCCCTCCTCCTGCCTCTGCAGTCCCAGCCGCGCTGTGGGACGGGTCACTGGGCGCAGGGTTCTTGGGCCTTTTACCAGAAGGAAACTGATTCTCTCTATACTCCTGCACGGATCTTTAAAGCTAAATACTCAATACGTTTGGGAGGGATGACGAAAGATATTAATAACATATATTACTAACAACGGCGTTTATGACAATGATAAAAAGACCAGCTGGTTATTATTTACACTTTGCAGCAAACACTGTGTATGATATACGTTATAGGTTGCCCTGGTTTGAATCTTCACAATAAGCCTACGCAGAAAGTCCTGTTGCTGTAATTATGCAGATGAAGAAACTGAGACTTATCCAGATTAATCAATTTGCCCGAAGTTGGTCACACGGCCAGAAATGGCCAAAGCCGTGACCCGCCACCCCCATCCACAGCGCAGCTCACGCAGGGCCGCCTCCCACCCGACTCCGTGTTGTTGCTGTGTCTCTGCCGTGGTGTTCGGCACAATCAAACCTTCTGGAAGGTTCTGTGAGCCAGCCACGCAGCCACTGCTCACCTTGAGCCTTCTCGGCCAGGGAAACGCCACATCTGAAGGGAGGAGCCTCGGGAGGAGGCAGGACGCTGAGCTGGGCGCCCTGGAGACGCTCCGAGAGAACACAAACGTCTCGGCGCCACTGAGGCACTCAGCCGGGATGCTGTGCGTCTCCGGGGGACAGACTGTGGGGTGGGGAGGGCGTGGGGACGAGCTCCGCAGAGGTGACGTCTGGGAGAGCTATGGAGGGGCGGGCGCTGCCAGAGCAGGTGGCACGAGGGGGGGGCCACGGGGGGTGAGAGATGGACCACCCGCCTGGGGACACAGTCAGGTCAAGGGTCAAGGGTCACCATGGATGCCCAGACAGCGTGCCAGGCAGAGGCGTTAATAGAAAACAAAATGAGATTTAACCCAGTTTTTGAAAGGTGGGACCTCAAAAGCAATTAGCAAGTTGTCCTGACTCCTAGACAGTGGGGTTTCCCTAGGAACCCCATCGCCAAGGCTGGGGCCAAACCTGCAATGGATCGAATGTCCCTGTCCCCCCCAAATCCTCAACCCCCAGGAGGAGGTGTCGGGAGGTATGGTGGCCTCGGGGCGGTGGTGGCCTCAGCCTGGGATCAGGGACCTCATAAAGGGCCCAGAGAGCCCATCCACCCACGAGAGAGGGCCCAGGAGAAGGGGCATCTGCACCCCACCAGGACGAGCCCCCACCAGCACCCCACCCTGCCGGCACCTGCCCGAACTGGGGGTGACCTGCGGCAGGGCAGCAGCAGCCGGGAAGGCGCCCGGGGAAACGGGGCTCGCCTGCTGTTTTGTCTCTTTCGCCCGACTCAACTCCTCCAGCTTTGAAAGCCCTTCCCGTTTATTTTCACCTCAGACCTGGAGAGCCTGTGGAACCTCCATTCGCAGAGGAAAGGAAACTCAGCTAGACGTTTAAACTGGGGGACGGGTGACGAATTCATCTCGCTTGGAAGAGAAGAAAAGATCTTAACGTCCCAGAGCCAAGACTTCGCAAGTCTTCACCCCCCGGGATGAGAACTCGGCTAGACGAGGCCCGATGGACCCCCCACCCCCTCCGCGCAGGACAGACCCCACAAGCCCCTCCTCTCAGCGACCTGCCGCAGCCCCGGCGCCGTCCCTGTCCCCTGCTGCGAGCGACAGGCCCAGCCCCCACCCCGGCCACCGCGGTGCTCTGCTCCCAGCCTTTCCTGCCCAGGACACCTGCCACGGAAGACCGTTTGTGGCAGGAGTGTCCAGACGTGACACTGTCCTCACAGAACA
This sequence comes from Mirza zaza, assembly GCA_008750895.1. Taxonomy (NCBI): domain Eukaryota; kingdom Metazoa; phylum Chordata; class Mammalia; order Primates; family Cheirogaleidae; genus Mirza; species Mirza zaza. The sequence continues at coordinate 15,901 of VSMD01059316.1, forward strand.
AACCGGAGCACTTAGCAGGACAACTCCGACACACGGCATCACGTCTCAAGACGCGCTTATCTGCACACGGCTACTCTGAAGCCCAGCTGGCCTCTCCGCCTAAGATACGGTGAGCGCCTTCCGAGCAAAGCGGGATTTTACAGACGCGACAAAGCACAATTCCGTTGCTTTTTCCTTCCTTTTATTGCGTCATATTATGGGGGTACGAATATTGTTAGGGTTACAAATATTGCCCCTGCCCCCCTCCCTCTCCACGACGTGTCAGAGATTCAAGCGTGTCCAACCCCCAGGGGTGCCCACCGCACACATTATGTAAGTATACACCCCTCTCCTCCTCCCCCTCCCGCCTGCCCACCACCCTGTGAAAAGTTTTTTGTTTGTTTGTTTAACATTTTGGTTACATTGTATTTCTTTGCCTCTCCCTAAGAAGGGTTAGAGTTATGTCCTTCCCCTCCAAAATGCTCCCCACATCCCTAAGATTGGGTCTCTCCCCCCAACCCCCCAATCCCCGGTGAACACCACCACCATTTGAGAACCAGAGTTTTAGCCAGTCAGTGCCAGTTCGATGGCGAGTAGATTTTAAAAAGCACCATAGACATGGGGCAAAAAAGACCCTAAGGCCGTAGTTATTTCTCCCCTGCCCTCCCTCCCTCGCTCCCTCCGTCCATGCTTTAGGACAAGCATCGGGGCCGGGACTCCTCATTCACGCTGGCGCCAACATGGAGCAAGGGGCGCTTCACGCACAGAACTGTGCGAGGCGGCGTGGTCACGAGGGACAGGCTCCTGGGGGACGGCCACCCACCCCGACTCTCTCCCGTCTGTTCAGTCGTCCCTTATTCCACAATCAAAAGTCACCAGTATCCTGCGTCTACTGAGGACACGTCAAAGCCACTCCAAACCTGCAGCTTCACTTGACGTCATCTCGACAGCGCCCCTCTCAGAAAGCAGCGAGCACTAACACCGTCCCCCGCCGCACCTGGCCGCACGAGCCAGGAAGCCGCCAGCAGGCCGGAGTCACCTGGTCAGGGCCCGCGAAGTCCGGGTTCTCGGTCCACGCCCGGAGCTCTTGCCAGGCCCTCACGCCTTGTCCAGGCTCCCTCCTGGCTAGCACGATCGTGGAGGGTTTTGAGAGTGAACGCGTTCTCCTGGTGTTCAGAATTCCCTCATACTTCTATGTCCTGGAACGCGTGGGTCCTGGAGTCCCAGCGCGGCCTATGTCCCACGGCAGCCTGTGACAGCGTGTTTGCCCCCAGCCCAAGGCCAGTGACTGCGCGACAGGACAGACGCCAGACGCAGCTGGAGCTGCCCTGGGCTGGCAGAGCGGAACCTGGCTGAGAGCTTACACAACGCAGAACTCGGGACGGCCTAGACTCCCAGCGTGGAGCACACGCCTGCTCACGTCATTCAACCCACATGACCCAGGTGTGCCCGGGAAGGGGTTTTGCAATGCGATTCAGGTTCCAAATCGGCTGGCCTCAAGCTGGGGGTTCTCCAGGTGCACAACCTACACACACGGGCCTTTTCCATCTGGGCTAGGGAGGGAAGCTGGGGATGCAAAGCTCTTGGGGACCAATGCAGAAGCAGTTACCTGCTGTTAGCCCAAGCTGGGAGACCCACAGCAGGGACGTGGGTGGCCCTGGCCATGGATAAAGGTGGAGGGACCACGGCAGGGATGTGGGTGGCTCTGGCCATGGATAAAGGTGGAGGGACCACGGCAGGGACGTGTGGTGGCTGGATCTGGCCATGGATAAAGGTGGAGGGACCATGGCAGGGACGTGGTGGCTCTGGCCATGGATAAAGGTGGAGGGACCACGGCAGGGATGTGGGTGGCTCTGGCCATGGATAAAGGTAGAGGGACCACGGCAGGGATGTGGTGGCTCTGACCATGGATAAAGGTGGAGGGACCACGGCAGGGACGTGGGTGGCCCCCGTCTTGGAGAGTGGCCCCTCTGCTGACAGCCAGAAGGAAGACGGGAACTCAACCTGATAAAGGGCAGGGACCTGAATTCTGCCCCCAACCCTGAGTGAGCCCTGAGTGGGGGTGCAGCCCCCCGATGCCTTGATTCCAGCCTGGTAGGGACCCTGAGCAGAGGACCCGCCAGGCCAGGCTGGGCTCCCGACGCAGGGGCACTGTCGGACAGTAAACTTGTCTTGTGCAGAGGGAGTCCGGATGAGTTTGTCACAGAGCAAGAGAAAGCTGACCTGGTAAAGTTGAGCAGGAGTCTAGCCTCGGTCACGGCTGTACCGCCACGTCAACAATCACGCCTCTCTTCACCTGCTGCGGGAGAAGCGTCTTGACGAGTAAACGACAGGCAAAAACCACAGGACGGTGCTGAGTTACCCGTGATGCTTCGAGACTGCGTGTCCAGTGTCAGGAGACCCGGTTTGTTTTCCCGCGTGAGCGCCCAGGGTCATGGCCCGGCCCGTGTGGTCTGCTGGTATCCGCAGGACACGCACCTGCTGCGTTTTCATCTGTTTCAGTTTCATTTTAATATCATCTCCTCACATTCTTATCTTGCAATCTGTTTGTGGACCCCGTAGCCATCGGTTTACTCTTCATCCATAGCGACGCAGGGTTTACCTGAGAGCGTCCTTCCAGGTTTACCCGAGAACCACGTGAGAATAAGCCCCTGGGCGGCGGACAGAGGCGGCGGCTCCCACGGCGCTCGCGAGGCGAAGGAACAGGAGAGCCGCTGCGCTGAGCAGCCCTGACGTCTCTCACGTGAGCACGCACTTCGGATGGGTCAGGTCTAACTGCCGACTCTTTACAGAGTCCTTCAAAATCAAACTTTCTGCAACTCGGTAACCTCAACCGTTATTGTCCAATTACTTAAACGAACAAACCGAACAGCCCCAGGGTGAGACAGCACCGGCAGAACCGCGGGTCCCGCCCACGGCCCGCGCAGCGCGGCGCCACCGCCACCCACAGACAGGAGCGGGCCTCTGGGGAGCGGGGCCTCGAGCGGGGGGCTGGGAACCCTGGGGGACCCGAGACCGAGGGGTCATTCCGCAGGGCAGACCCTCGTCCCACGGGAGGCCCGCTGTGGGCCCGGCTGCAGATCTGGGAACGGCTCCCTCACCACAGGGCTCAGCCACACCGTCGATCCTGCTACCGAGACCACCTAGCTGGGTTCCGGAAGGAGCCGGGCACGCCGGTGCCTCGGTAGGCAGGCCTGCAGCCATCAGTCCTGGGGGACCCAGAGCCACCCTGTGACTCGGTGCCACCCCCCACGGCCGTGGTCCCAGCTCAGTGCCATCACACAGGACCAGGGGGAGACTGGCCCGTCTACACCACTGCGGGTCTACGCCCCACACGTCTACACCGCTGGCAGGTTGCGGGTGTCCGCCCCACATGTCTACACCACTAGCAGGTTGTGGGCCCACGCCCTGCAGGGGAATCAAGCAAAGGGGCACCGTCGTATGCTGGTGTCACAGACGCCCTTTAGACATGTGCAGTTGCACGGCTAATGCCGGTTATCGCCGAAACCTAATTACAGCCTCCGTGCAGGGCAGCGCAGGCGGACTCGCCCTCCACGCACGGAGCAGTGCGGGGGCTTCAGGCCACGCATGTCACACTCACACACTCACACCACATACAAAACACACACGGTCACCATACACTTGTGTCACAGTCACACACACAACACATACAAAACACATAAGTTCACCATACAGATGTGTCACGGTCACACACCACATACGAGACACACACGTTCACCATACACACATGTCACGGTCACACGCATACATACCACATACAAAACACACATGTTCACCATACATGCGTGCCACAGAAACAGCACACAAGCCACACACACGTTCACCATACAGATGTGTCACACTCACACACCACATACATGTTCACTATACATGTTTGTCATACACACATATACCACAGACACACACACACACGCTCACCCCCGGCCACACACACACACACATTAAGACACATAATGTCCGATTTAAAAACAACAAATGCTTTTCCTTTGTGGACAGTGAGGCTGACAGGTTTGCTACTTCCACACACCTGGCTCAAGGCTGAAGAAAGGAGATTCGGCCAATCGTGACTTCCTGGCCTTTCCACGGCGGCTGAAGAGCACGGTTAGCCCGGCACATCTTACCCCAGCAAAGCAGCTACGGAGACGTGAACCTCTGTGGGCTCATCTTCGAAACCATTCAATGGCCACGCGCCCAGACCAGGGAGCATTTGTTTGACACAGGGGCTGATCTAACCCCGCATTTTGTTAAGGAGGAGAAAGGGGTGGGAGAGTTTAATGAGTTCTCTATGATCATCCGCAGCTTGGACAAGAATGCGGGTTTCATTTCCAGTCTAACTCTGCCAGCATTTAAAACTGGAGATAGCATTTCTCTCTCTAAGGGCATTTCACGAGAGCCGACCACGGTCACCTGCCACCGACAGAGCTGTTCCCAGCGGTGAGTCAGCTGCCATTCTGACTGTTGCTTTAGTTTTCCTCCATCCTTAACTTTCTCCCCAAACACGGAATCCACCTGAGGATGGCAGGTGCACCTGCGGAGCACGCACACCCAGGGAGTCCGTGGGCTGCAGGACCCGGCAAAGCGCACGCGGTTCATCAGACGCCCGCGTCCCCGACGCGGCCACACACCTGGATCCTCCCGCTCCGGCGCTGTACCTGCAGACCCGGGCCAGGGCCAGGGGGACCGACCAGCAGTCTCGCCAGCGCCTCTCGTACTTTGGCTCGTCAGCGGCGGGCGAGGATGGCGAGGACGGCGTCTGCGCAAAACAGAGAACCGAGTCACAGGGTCAGCCGGAAAGCGCCGTGCTGGGGAGGCTTCTGCGGCTCCTGGAACGACGGAAATAACATCGTCACCAACAAGGAGAGCACGCCAGATCCAAAGATCTAGAAAGAGGTAAGTCCTCCTCTGCTTGAACTTAAATAATTTCCTCCATTTGTAGCCACGCCTTGTGCCCAGGAGTGGAAGGCTGGCAGGAGGAGAAGGGGGAAACTGAGTCTGGAGGGAGCCGCACACACAGGGACGTCCAGACGCCAGGCGGAGCTGTGGCCCGAGCCGGGGCCAAGACGCCGACACAGCCACGCTGCTGACTGTGTCTCGAGGGGACAGGGTGAGAGGAAGACAGTCGGGGATGGGGACAGGCCTGCGCAGACAACTTCACCTCCAGGCACAGTGCCCCACCGCGCCCAACGAACGTCGGGTCGGACTTGGGCTCCGGGGAAGGACGCGGGCGCTCCCAGCGAGGGTGGACCCTGAGCAGGAGCCGCTGGGCCGTCCCTGCTCCCAGCCCGGCTCCGCACAGGAGGCCGGCGCTGGCCCCCGGCCGCGGGCAGGAGCTGTAAACCAGCGCATCAAGGGGACTCGGACACCAGAATCCAATCAGCCAAATCAGTTTATTTCCACCTGCGCAGGGGCTGTCACCACTCCATGCAAGGAGGGAGAAGCAGCCGCAAACAAAGCCCTTGCGGTTTTCTTACACCTTTGGGGCTGGCAGCTATGCAAGCCAGCAACCACAGAAGCAGAACTTTGCGGTTAGTCGTTAATCAGGCGAACAATGGAAAGGTGCATTGAGGGACAAGGGACTTTTCCTGGAACAGCACCTCTCTATTCTTTTTGGGAACAGGCCTCCTCGACTCCCTCCTCCCTCCTCCCTCCTCTGGGAACTTCCTCTGGGAACTTCTACTAATAGTTAGAGCAAGACTGACTCCATTTTAGATTCACAGGCGCCATCTTTAGTCCATCTACTTCACAGGGACCCGGTCTGAGGCCACACGGGTCTGGGGACTCTCGAGGGCCTGCTCTGGGTGAGGAGGACAGGTCCCCACGGAGCGCCGGGTGGCCGTGCTCGCTGACGGCCGCACCTGCCTGCCCGGCGCACGCTGGGAACTGAGGACGGGAATGTGGATCTTCCTTAACCTACGGATGGAAAACTGAGGCGACAGGAAGCTGGGGGGGAACTGACGGGCGTCGGGGACCCAGGCCTGGGGTCTGAACGTAAAACCCCCTCTAGTCCCGCCTCTCCAAACAGCTGGGACACACGGCTGCGGAACGGCTTCCAGGCAGGCGTGGAGCCACGGAGGGTCCACGTCTCTCTGGGAGGTTCTCAGAACGAGGAGGGTGGCACCCACAGTCCCGGAGGGGACACATGGCAGCCAAAGATCTGCAGGTGCAGCCGCAGCTCCGAGCAGGTAGCCCCTGGCCTCCCAAGAGAGTCTGGGCCATCCTGGTCCTGGCAGACTCAACACGGAGGGTCCACGTGGGAAGGAGGCGGGAGGGGCCCTTGTCTAGCGGGGTGGGCGGAAGTTGACTCGTAAAAGGTCCTCACAATGAAAGCTTTAAGAAGATTTGTGGCAGCTGGGCACGGGACGAACAGAGATTAGACAAGAGGAACCGGTGTCTGGATGCTGAGCGCTGAGGGCAGGAGGCGGCTCCGATCGATCCTTAGACGCCAACACAGCCACTGCTCACGGAGGGCAGGGGGTCTGGGGCCAGTGAGGCCCAGGGACACAGCTCTGAGGATGCGGAAACGGCCCGGCCAATGTCAGCACTGCAGTGGGGGGGGGGCGCTCTGGCCTCTCTGCTCCACCTTCACCAGCAGGAGGGTTTGCGGGGCCCCCTGACCGCCCCGTGCACCTGGGGGCAGGGGCACGCCCGAAGGAGCTCAGTGCAGGTGCCACACACTTGTGCAAACCCCGGTCGGAGGGCCGACGTCCTGTGGAAAGCAGAGCTTCATGATTCCAACGCTGGCCCCAATTTTACATTGCACAACTAGCTTGGGGGAGCAAGGGGCATGCTCCTACCAGCTGAAGCCAAGCCCCGCGGGTTGCACCTGTCAGCCCGTCCTGGTCTGGCTGTTGGCAGCAGGAGCGCAGAGCTCAGCACCTTGAGGACCAACAGCCTCCGGCGCTGCCACTGCACAGACACCCGTCTCAGAGGAGGCAAAACCAGAACACGGTTTCCTTCCTTCTGTTCGTGACGCAGTCGAAAGCTGCCAAAGAAGCGATGAAGACAAAGCCACCCTGGAGCAATGCGTGTGGCTGAACAGCCCATTTGACCTTCACTCTGAGAGGCCTGCGTCGTCGTGAGATGATCAACAGAGAAAAAGAAATTAGAGAAAAACATCTCCCGATAGGTGGAATTTATTCGGGAGCTAGTAGAGCGGATTATTCCCGAAGACACAGGGCTGCGTCCTGCACCTGGGGAGGGAGGGAGGGAGGGAGGGAGGCTTCCTGGGCAAAGGCGCAGCTCTCACGAGCTACCTGAGAGAGAGCAGGTGTCTGCTCACTGCTGGAGACGCCCTTGCGGGGCAGGTGCCCTCTCTAGAGCGTCTCACCTGGACCTCTGCGGTCCCAAAGCAAGAATTTCGCTCTTTCCGTGCTTAGCGCAGCCATGGCCCGCGGTCCCAAGAAGCATCTGAAGCGTGTAGCAGCTCCAAAGCATTGGATGCTGGATAAGCTGACCGGTGTGTTTGCTCCTCGTCCATCCACTGGTCCCCACAAGCTGAGAGAGTGTCTCCCACTCATCATTTTCCTAAGAAACAGGCTTAAGAATGCCCTGACCGGAGATGAAGTGAAGAAGATCGGCATGCAGCGCCTCATTAAAATTGATGTCAAGGTCCAAACTGATATAACCTACCCTGCTGGATTTATGGATGTCATCAGCATTGACAAGACTGGAGAGAATTTCCGTCTGATTTATGACACCAAGGGTCGCTTTGCTGTTCATCGTATCACACCTGAGGAGGCCAAGTACGAGTTGTGCAAAGTGAGAAAAATCTTTGTGGGCACAAAGGGAATCCCTCATCTGGTGACTCATGATGCTCGCACCATCCGCTATCCCGATCCACTCATCAAAGTGAATGACACCATTCAGGTTGATTTGGAGACTGGCAAGATTACTGACTTCATCAAGTTTGACACCGGTAACCTGTGTGTGGTGACTGGAGGCGCTAACCTGGGGAGAATTGGTGTGATCACCAATAGAGAAAGACATCCCGGGTCTTCTGATGTGGTTCACGTGAAAGATGCCAATGGCAACAGCTTTGCCACTCGCCTCTCCAACATCTTCGTTATTGGCAAAGGCAACAAACCATGGATTTCTCTTCCTCGAGGAAAAGGTATCCGCCTCACCACTGCTGAAGAGAGGGATAAGAGACTGGCAGCCAAACAGAGCAGTGGGTGAAATGGTCTCCATGTAACATAAAAACACGTTAAAAAGTTATTTCTACTTAATTAAAGATATTACAGTGTGAAAAAAAAAAAAGGAAGAATTTCTCGTGAGGTCATTTAGAAGGTCGTCGGGATGGCCTCCATCTCAGACACACAAGCAGGAGCCGCCCACCCTCGCGCTCCGCCCGCACTCGTTTGTTTGGGGCTGGCGAGCAGTGAGTGTCACGGGACAGACGCTCTGGATTGAGCCAGACCTGCAGATACCTGGCTGGTTGCATGGCGCTGGGGGGTGGGAAGGAAGGCTCTGGCCGCTGACACGGGAGCCCCCCAGGTGTGAAGGTCTAACAGGGTTTATTCAGAGCAACCGAGGCCCTCTCTGTTCCCCTCAAAATGCTACATAGTGGACACGTTTTTTTAACTCGATTAAAATGAACACATGCAATCTGCTCTTCGTAGAGTTGTTGAAAATGAATGAAAGATGAAAGGAAAAGGCTCCAGATATTTCCACCCCTGACAAGGCACCTGGGCGGATGGACGTAGGTTCACAGTCGCATTCGTGCACAGCCTGGGTCTGCGTCCTGATTATCACAGAAATACAACCACATTCTAGAACATCTGGGAAATGTAAAAAGGTGAAAAAGAAAAACCCTCACCACCCGTTTTGTGTGTTTGTCATGGTTTTTTTCTCTATTCACTTTTTAAAGCTTAGTCATAAGGCATATAATAATTTTTAAAGATATACAAGAAAATTATAGGTCATAGACCATAAAAAGTGGAATTTGAAGACGCACATCTGCTCTAAGCCTTTGTGCTTTAATGATAACTCTATTTCTTGAATATGAAAGTGATTATAATTTTGTGCTATTAATATTTAGCTGTTATTTGTGTGGGGAGAATATTTTTTTCTTGCTCAGTAATTCTCTTTGATTGGTGTCTATATTTACCTGTTACTCAGCAGTGATTAGCTGCGTTGGAAGGGAACAACCCTATCCATTTATTTTACAGGATTCTCTGATTTCCTATGGTATAGAGTTCTCTTTTCTCCACATCCTGACCGGTGTTTGTTATCTTTTGTGTTTTTGATAATAGCCACTCTAATGAGGTAAGATGATATCCCACGGTGGCTGTCATTTGCATTTCCCTGATGATTAGTGATGCTGAGCTTTTTTTTAGCATAAGTGCTGGCCATTTGTGTGTCTGCTTTTGAGAAATATCTATTCAGACCCTTTGCCCACTTTTCCATGGGATTATTTGTTTTAAGGGGTTGAGTTGTTTGAGTTGCTTGTATATTCTGGATATTAATCTCTTATCAAATGGATAGCAGGAATAGTTTTCTCCTCCTCAACAGGTTGCCTCTTCATTCCGTTGATTGTTTCCTTTGCTATGCCGAAGCTTTTTAGTTTAATATAATCCCATTTATCTATTTTTGTTTGTTACCTGTACTTCGAGATCTTAGCCATAAAATCTTTCCTTAGTCCAATGTCCTGGAGGAGTTTCTCTGGTCTCTTCTAGTAGTTTTATAGTGTCAGATCTTGTGTTTGAGTCTTTAATCCATTTTTAGTTGATTTTTGTATATGGTAAGAGACAGGAGTCTAGTTTCTCTCTTCTGCATGTGGATGCTCCATTCTCCCAGCACCATTTATTGACTGTCCTTCCCCCGTGTATGTTCTTGGCACCTTTGGGGAAAATCAGTTGGCTGTAAACACATGGGTTTATTTCTGGATTGTCTATTCTGTTCCATGTATCCATGTGGCTGTTTTTATGCTAATACCATTCTGTTTGGGGTGCTATAGCTTCGTGGTATATGTTAAAGTCAGGTAGTGTGATGTCTCTATCTCTGTTCTTTTTGCTCAGAGTTCCTTTTGCTATTGGGCTCCTTTTGTGGTTCAATACAAATTTTAGGATTTTTTTTCTATTTCAGTGAAGAATATTATTGGTATTATTATATGGATTGCATTAAATGTGTAGATTGCTTTGTGTACTATGGTCATTTTTATGATATTAATTACTCTAGTCTATTTTATGATATTAATTACTCCAGTCTATTTTATGATATTAATTATTCCAGTCTATGAGCGTGGGATGTCTTTCCATTTGTTTGTGTCCTCTACAGTTTCTTTCATCAGTGTTTTGTAGTTTTCCTTGTAGAAGTCTTTCACCTCTTTGGTTAAATCTATGCCTAAGTATTTTTGTTGTTAGCTATTGTAAAAGAGATTGCTTTCTTGATTTCTTTTTCAGCTATTTTTTTTTTTTTGGTGCATAGAAATGATACTGATATTTCCACGTTGATTTCAAATCCTGCAACCTAGGGAATGTGTTTATCAGCTCTAAGATAGAAACTATATGTGTGTGTGTATGTTTGTGTGTGTGCGTATGAAGTCGTTAGGTTTTTCTATATATAAGATGATGTTATTTGCAAAGGGGGACAATTTAACTTCCTATTTTACAATTTGAATGCTTTTTTCTTCTTCTTCTTTCTCTTGTCTGATTTTTCTGGCAGGGACTTCTAGCACTACAGTGACTAGAAGCTGTCAAAGTGAGCATCCCGGTCTTGTTCCAGTTCTTGGAGGAAAGGCTTTCAAATTTTCCCTTTTAAGGATGATGCTTGCTGTGGGTTTGTCATATGTGGCCTTTATTATTTTGAGGTATGTTCCTTCTATGTCTAGTTTGTTGACAGTTTTTATCATGAAGGGATATTGAATTTTATCAAATACTGTTTATGCATCTATTGAGATGATCATATGTTTTTTGTTTTTCATTCTGTTGGTGCAATGGATCACATTTACCGATTTGCATCATTTTGAAACATCCTTGAATACCTCGGATGAATCCCACTTGTTAACAGTGTGTTATCTTTTTGATGTGTTGTTGATTAGGTTTGGTAGTATTTTTGTTAGGATTTTTGTATCTGTGTTCATGATGGATGTTGGCTTGCCGTTTTCTTTTTTGTTGTGTCCTTCTCTGATTTTGTTATCAGAGTAATGATAGCCTAGTAGAATGAATTAGGAAAAAAAATCTCACCTCTTCAATTTTTTTTTGGAATAGTTTGAGAAGAACTAGCACTAGTTTTTCTTTGTAAGCAGTAAAGCCATCCGGTACTGGGCTTTTGTTTTTTGGAAAACATTTTATTACTAATTTAGTCATGTTACTTGTTATTGGTCTATTCAGGTTTTTTATTTCTTCCTGGTTCAATATGGGTAGGTTGCACCTGACCAATAATTTATCCATTTCCTCTATGTTTTCAGATTTGTTACCACATTGTTCATGATAGTCTGTGATGAGCCTTTGCACTTCTTTGGTATCGGTTGTAATTTCTCCTTTTTCATTTCTGATTTTATTTATCTGGGTCTTCTCATTTTTTTCTAAGTTAGTCTAGCTACCAATTTATTGGTTTTATCTTTTTTTGAAAAACAACTTTTAGTTTTGTTAACCCTTCATATTTTTTTGCCTCTATTTCATTTAGTTATTATTGTGATCTTTACTATTTTTTTTCCTTCTACTAATTTTTGGTTTGCTTTGTTCTTGTTTTCTAGTTCCTTGAGGTACATCATTAGGTTGTTTATTTGAAACCTTTCTACTTTCTTGATGTAGGCATCTATTATCATAAATTTCCCTGTTCTCACTGCTGTTACTGTATGCAGTATATTTTTGTGTGCTGTGTTTCTATTTTCATTTTTATTCAAGAAATTTTTGATTTCCTTTTTAATTTCTTCTTTGGCCTAGTTGTCATTGAGGAGAATGCTGTTTAGTCTCCAAGTATTTGTACAATTTCCAAAGTTCCTCCTGTGATTAATTTCTACTTTATTCCATTGGGGTCTGAGAAGATACTTGACTTTGATACTTTTAAATTGGTTGAGACGCACCTGTTCACTTCGCGTGTTCCGGAGCACAATCTTAACTGTAGGATCTTTAACAAGGTGATCTCAAAGGACAAGACCCCAGCTCTGTCCTCAATAACACCTTGAACGTTCTGGGTCTTTGCTCTTCCAAAAGTGTTGAGAATTATTTTGTTAATTTCTGCAGGTTTATCATTATATGACATATATTGAATTTTCTTGGAATGTATCCATGCACTTGCAAGGAATAGTCACATTTGTGATGTTGAGTTCTATCCATGGAATATCTTTCCATTTCATAATTTTCCTAAGTTTCACCATTAAGGTCTTAAAGTTTTATTGTTAGTGATATTCTTAGGTACCTTGTACTAACGTTTATATTTTTACACATTTTTTTATTGTACTTTCTGTTTTTCAATAGAATTGCAGTTGGCATTTTATGTCATTCTTATAGCCAGCCACATTGTGGCTCGCTCATTATTCCTATATTTCCTGTGTATCCGGCTGATTTTCTTTCTTGCTTGTTTTTTTTCCTTTTTTGCTTTGTTTTATTATTATTATTTCAGGATATTATGGGGGGGGTACAAACATTTTGGTTACGTGTTACGACTCTGCCTCACCCAAGCCAGGATTTGAGGCGTGTTCCTCCTTCCAATGCTCACCGCATCCATTAGTTGTGAGTTTACCCACCCCCAACCCCCAATGAGCACCTTAGTGTTGATCAGTTAGTGTCAATTCGATGGTGGGTACATGTGGAGCCCATTCTTCCATTCTTGTGATACCTCAAGGCTATAGTAAGTAAAACAGCATGGTATTGGCACAAGAACGGAGATATAGACCTTTGGAACAGAACTGAGAAATGAGAGATGAAACCATCCACATACTGTCATCTAATCTTTGACAAAGCAGACAAAAACATACGCTGGGGAAAAGCAGCTCTATTCAATAAGTGGTGCTGGGAAAACTGGACGTCCACATGCAGAAGATTGAAGCTGGAGCCCCACTTCTCACCTTTCACAAAAATCAACTCAAAATCGATAACAGACTTAAACCTACCGTGTGAAACCTTAAGAATCCTGGGATAAAATGTGGGGAAGACCCTTTTAGACATTGACCTAGGGAAAGAAGTTATGAAGAAGATCCCAAAGGCAATCACAGCAGCAACAAAAATAAATAAATGGGATCTGATCAAATTAAAAAGCTTCTGCACAGCCAAGGAAACTATCATCAGAGTGAATGGGCAACCTACAGAATGGGAGAAAATACTTGCTTTCTACGCGTCTGATAAAGGGCTGATAACAAGAATCTATCTAGAACTTAAGAAAGTCGAAGAGAAAAAAAATCAAACAACCCCCTCAATAAATGGGAAAAGGACATGAACAGAAACTTTTCAAAAGAAGATAGACTAATGGCCAAAAAACATATAAGAAAGTACAAAACATCTCTAATCATCAGGGAAATGCAAATAAAAACCACAATGAGATATCACTTATCTCTAGGAAGAATGGCCTTTATTAAAAAAAAAAATAAAAAAAATTTAAAAAAAAGTCCTCAAACAGTAAATGTTGGTGCAGATGCAGAGAGATGGGAACACTCCTACACTGCTGGTGGGACTGCAAACTAATACAACCCCTGTGGAAAATAATCTGGAGATACCTCAAAGAGCTAAAAATAGATCTACCATTTGATCCAGCAATCCCACTACTGGGCATCTACCCAAAGGAAAAAAGACATTCTATTATAAAGACATCTGCACTCGAATGTTTATGGCACCTTTTCAATTTTTTTTTAAAAAATAAAAACCTCACGGACGAAGAGTATGTATATAGCTTTTGAAGATACGATAAGCTGTGTTAACAATACACATGCACATAATCGTAAAAATGAGGCCCAGTACAGCCGGACCGTATCAGGAGCTCCCCAGTACCCACCGACCTTTTGAACTCACGCTTCGCCACTGTGCTGCCACTGCTGAAGAGCCACTGTGCTCCCTCTGCCACCCTGCTGCTGCAAGGACGCAGAACTGGGACCCTCCGCCCCTGCTGTGGGCAGTCGGGACAACCTCTGTGGGACACTGCAGAGCAGGATCTGCTCATGCTAAAGGCATGCTTTCCCCACCCCCCCAGCAGTTCCTCCTGGCCCACACCCGAAAGGAATGAATGCTACGTCCCCTTAAATACATGTGCACAATGATCATGTCACCTTCATTGATGACAACCCTGGACCAGAAAACCCAACCCCCAGCGTCCTTGCAGTGCATGAAGACATTGCGTTACAAGTGTGCAGTGGAATACCGTATAGCCATGAAAAATGCATAGTCTACTGCTGCACACACTATCACAAGATTGAGTGAACACAGTCAGACACGACAGTATGTCTCCCATGCATGTGAAATTCACAAGTGGGCAAATTAATCTACAGTTATAGAGACTCTGGGGATACGCTGAGATTCCGGTGATGAGACGTATCTTGACAAAGGTGCTGTGAAGTCCACTGAGCTGTCACTGCAGATCCATATCCATCATTGTGCGTCCCTTGTACGTCCACTGAACGGTTAAATATCATGCATTCATTCACTGTTTCTGCCGAGGAGAAGACCCAATACTTTGTTTAGCTTATGTGTTAACTTGTTTCATATTTTAATTAATTATGTATTTATTTTTCTTATCGGATCTGCTCTCTTTTTTGCAACTACTATTTCCAAGTTTCTTATCTGTTCCCATATACTTTCTGTGCTTTCTGTGAGTTTTTATTTCTGTTTTGATATTTTTACACCCTTTTTGATTCATTCAGTTCACTGCAATGACCACAGTCTCTTCAAATTAGCCTTTTGAAATATTTAAGTTAGAAAATCAGGAATTTACTATCAGAAACACTTTTGTTCTTTAATTACAGCTTTTTGTTGGTTTTCTGTAGAGTTTTCTTACAAAGGGAAATCAATCAGACCAACACTAGCCTTGCACCTGCCACAGAGCGGAAGACATCAGTGAGCATTTAACAAGTCTGGAAGAGTCAGGTCGGCAGCCCAAGGATCCAGAACACTCAAGGAAAGCACCGTCTGTCTCTCGGCGAAACAAAAGCGTTTTTGGACACGCAGGCGGTGCAAGAACAAGCCCTCTACACACCCAAGGAAAAGCATGAACTCTAGCCTCTAGCAATCCAGTCCCAACAGAATTGCAAGAGCGTAGACGAAGGGATGGTGGATTCCACTTTGTGCACTTTCAGTATGTGTACATGATGGTAGCATGAGTGGAATATTCTTGTCAGGATTACTGAGACAGAAATAGCGTAACACAAATGATGAACGTAGACCCTTTGGCTGCGTGAGCCACACTCCAGGGCTGGGACAGATGTGGAGACTAGAAATAAAAGCTGCATCTTCCGGGGCAGGGGAGGAAGAAGTAGGAAAATGCAACACCTGGGAAAGGGGGCCGGTGATATTCACCTTCAAATAATAACCTAGAAAAAGATAAATTGCTGGATATACAAGGTATCTCGGGGATTTACTCCACAATCGCAGACAGAGAGACATTTTCTCCACCGCAGCCACCCCCGGGGCAGAGGTCTCGAAGGTGTCAGCGCGGAGGTGCAGAGTGTGAGAGGCGGGAAACCAGCCCTCGGGGCTTCCTGCGATCGCAGCGCTGCTCTGAGCAGGAGGACCTCCCTTATGCCCCGTCAGGCTTGGTCCTGGAGCCACGAATCTGAGGTTGCAGCCATCAAGAGTCTAAATCCTTCGAGTCAAGAAAGTTTCCAACTCATTTCATTTGATAAAACAAATGGCGGAGTTTATTCCACCCTTCAGCCCATGGACACTGTTAACACCGGCGTTACCCCCTAGCTGTAGAATCCACTGTCTAGCGAGAGGTAGAGTTACAGTGACCTGTGACCTCTGGAAGAGAAACCCGACGCCGCCAGAGCACGGCGCAGACAGGCTGTCAGCTCGCCCACGTGCCCGCTGGGAAACCAGCTAGAACCTCTTTAAAGTTCCCAAGACTTTGGGACTTGAAATGCTTTTAAAAACAACACCTCAAAGCTATTTTTAGCCTTCTGTAATTCACACTCGTTTCTGCGATGAGTGTTAAAAACTTGGATGGCGTGTGCATTTTGAAGGTGAGATACCATTTGAATCATTTGGAGCATTTTTAAGTTCTGCATTTTCTCCTTCCTTCCCTTCATTCCTTCTTTCCTTCCTTCCCTTCGTTCCTGCGTTCCTGCATTCCTTCCTTCGGCCTGAAGATGACTCTTCCCAAAGATGACACCAGTCACTCTATGCCGTCACCTCCACAATCCTGCAGTTGCCCTTCGTCATGAGCTCTGTGTCCGCCAGAGCCCAGGGCACCCAGGCAGCCTCTCCACGGGGTTCTCGTTGTGTTGCTGTTCCCAGCACGCAGCCAAGTGCCCAGATGGCTCCATCCCTCCTGGACTGACCATTGAGCCCATGTCCCAGACCCCCTTCCCCTGCTGGGAGATGTGGCCCTGCCCCCCCACCCCCGGTCTATGGAGGTCCTCTAGGGTTTCCCTCCCACTGTGTGCCCGCAGGGTTTTCAGCCTACAGAGCTCCCCACGGTGGTGCTGTCCCTGAGCAGCTGCCCACAGTTCCTCTCCGTGGGGTGGGAGGTCGTCCTGCCGATGCCATGCTCTGTGCTATGGACCCATCTTCTCATCACGTGGGAGAGGAATCAGAGGAGGCTGATATGTTATTGAGACACTTTTTTTTTTGAGACAGAGTCTCACTTGGTTGCCCAGGCTAGAGTGAGTGCCGTGGCATCAGCCTAGCTCACAGCAACCTCAAACTCCTGGGCTCAAGTGATCCTGCTGCCTCAGCCTCTCAAGTAGCTGGGACTACAGGCATGCGCCACCGTGCCCGGCTATATAATTTTTTCTATATATGTTAGTTGGCCAATTAATTTCTTTCTATTTATAGTAGAGACGGGGTCTCGCTCTTGCTCAGGCTGGTTTCGAACTCCTGACCTCGAGCTATCCGCCCACCTGGGCCTCCCAGAGTGCTAGGATTACAGGCGTGAGCCACCGCGCCCGGCTTATTGAGACACATTTTAAACCACTCAATAATTTAACCAGGAAGCTATACGGAGTTGGGAAAAAAATAATGAAATAATAACCTTAAGAAATTTCCCGGAGGATAGCACAGAGGAAAAGAAAACAAGACGTGAAAACAAATCAAGGGATAGGACCAACATGATGAGGAGGTCTCACGTGTGTCGGCTCTGAGGGTCAGAGGAGGGAACACAGGTAGGACAACATCCCCCAGGGTACGGGCTGGGAATTCGTCATAGCTGGTAAAGTGTAGGAGTCCCGATTCAGGAAACACAAGGTATCAAAAATGAGAGAAATAAAGCAGAAATTTATATCCAGATGCCACATATAACCCTGACAAAGATCTCACAAGCAGCCTCTGCCGGAAAAGACCAGAAGCAGCAGGTGTGTCGAGAGACAGGAAAGTCCCAGACAGCAAAAAGACACGTCCAAAGTGTTAGAGAAGATTACCTATTTGAATATAACCCCAAACAGTCCATTTTCCAATAAGAGCATTTAACTTCTAGAGAGAATCTTTCAGAAAAGAAGAAAACAGATGCATGGAGCGAGTTGCACACTGTGCTGAGCGGACGCGCTGAGTGCCGTCCGCGTAGCCGAGCTGAAGTCCTGACCCTGGGGCTGGAAAAGCGTCTCCGAGGTTCTGAACAGGACGGCAGGTATGTCAGAGACGCGTGGTGCGTGTGTGACAAAGTCCTGCCAACACGTGTGTCTTTACATCTTACAACCAAGGTGTGTTTGGTAAAATGCCAAGGGCAGCCTCTAAATGAGTGAAAACAGGGTATGTACATTTCAAATCTGTAGGAAAGAACAAAAAAATGAGACACTTCGAAAATACTAAAAAAAAGTTACCCAAAAAAATCATGAAAGGGAAAAGAAGCATGGTAACGGGGGAGCAATACAAGTTTAAAACATAAAGTCAGTGATCAGAACACGCCGGATGCATCCGTGATTACCGTGAGCTCAATGGCAGTGTAGAGATTGTGCAGTGGGATTATGGAGTGTGAGCAGAATTACACAACAAACACAAACAAAAGGAAAGCAAAGAGAAGAGAAAAACAAGAACAGAAAGCATTGGTGGAAAATGGACTCATGGTCCCAGAAATTGGTTCCAGGAAAAGACAAGTAAAATGTACAAGTGCTCTTGTAAAATTCATCAAAGAACAAACAAAAAAAGAGACTTCATAGAAAAATATTAAAGAATACCTAAGCAGATGGAGCAGTATATATTCTTCACTGATAAGAAAGATCAGTCGCAAAGGTTTTGTTCTCCCCAGGAAATCTGCATTTTACACAATTGCGATCGAAGTCCCAACACTGTGTCCTGTGGAATCTGATGGGAGCTTTTGCCTTTCACGGGAAAGAGCTGGGACCAGGGCGGGTGGGAAGTAAAGTGAGTGGAGGGGCAAGAGCGCCAAGCCCACCAGGGACAGCAGCTTGCTGTAAGCACATGACGATTAAGCAGTGCACCGTCAGCGTCGATGTGGACCAAAAGCACAGCAAAGGTCTGTGCGGTAAACTCAGGAAGCCTGTCTCGTGCCAGAGGCAGCGTCACGGGTCCCGGGGAAACGGCCCCAGACGCCGGTACCCACAGTGGACCTGGACCCCTGCCCTTCACGCTTCGCAGAAGCAAATCTCACGCGATGCAGGGGCCTAGCGTGAAGGGCGATCCCTGACAATATTTAGAGGAAAACATGAGCAGATATCCTTATATAAGCTTGTGGGGAAGAATGATTTCTTCAACAAGATCCTAAAACCCCAAACCCTAATAGGAATAAAGTGGGACATCTGGCTACGTTGGAACTGACTGCTGTTTACCAAAAGGCGGCGTAAACACAACGTAAGGCAGGTTTACAAACCGTGAGAGAGATTCGCAAACCATCACCAACAAAACGTCACTAGCAAGCACATATAAAGATTCAAGGGATTGTAAGAAAAAGACAAACAACCTTAGACATTGATGAGCGCAGAAGATGAACAGCATCTCAGACGAGGGAAGTCCAGGGGTGATCAGCAGGAGCAGCCAAAAGAGCTCACCGGCAGTGGCGGGAATGAGAAAGAACTGCCCCAGTGGCAAACCGTTTACTGGCGACCGGTTTACTGTACTGTGAACATGAAGTCAACACACGCGTGGCCGTGGGAGGCCGTGAACAGCTGGACTCTGGTACTCTGGTGGTGGCTGTGTGACCAGCACAACCACTTGCCAGGAAAACGTGTCAGTGTCTTGAAAACCAAACCCTGAGGTGCCCTGCTACCCAGAGCTCTGCCTTCTATGCGCAGCAGGGAGGCGTCAGCAAGCATCTCCATGGTGGGGAGATTTTAACGACAGCAGATAGGAAAAGCTGGCATGACACAAAAGCCAACTGTCCATCAGCGGTTGACACTGGGAAAATTAACTGTGTCATATTCAAGCAATGAGAGATCAGACAGCAAAAAAAGAAAACCCATAAAAAATAATAGTAAGTAAAAACGCATGTCTTGGAGGACTATGGCAGAATAATATAAGCCTCAAAATAAAATTAAATAGTTCATTTTTAGGGATATACACATGCAGATAATACTTTAAAAAAAAATCAAGGGAGTGATAAACACAAATTCAGGATGCTTCTTTTCTTATCTCTGGAAGGCTGGAGGATGGAATGTGTGAGGGTCCACAGGAAGGTAGAAATCTAGGGACAATGTCTCGATTACTGATCAGAATTCTGAGTTCACGGACATTTCTTTTATTATTCTGCTTCATAATTCACATAGAGACTAAATGCAAATTCTAATTATCAACAGTTTTATTAAACGGTTAAAAATGACAAAAGTGAGACCTCTCAAACCCATGCTGTGCAGTGTGACTCTGTTTCCTTACACTCTAGCTGCAGGCCACGCAGCTGGCCATGTTGAGGGTGTGATCTACAGTAAAAATTTTTTTTCATGCTGCCGAGAGGGCCCTAAAGTTCCCAACTGCTAAGAACCCTCTGTGGCGATGAGTGCAGGCAGTGGGGGTGGCCACAGGCCCCGCGAGCTCTGGCTTCCAGGAGGCGCGAGTTTGGACCACGGCCACAGCTCACCGGGACATGCAGAGTTCGCCCTTCCTCAGGTGCTCGCTGTTAACCAGAAATAAACACCGTGCGTGCGTGTGAGTCTCACGGAAGGTTCCTAAAGGTAACTGTCAGCGACACCTGCGGTCGAGGTTATAGGAGAATCGGAGGCAGGATTGAGAATCCCACCTCGGCGACACGCACCTGCCCGCGCACTGAGACGCTACGACCCGAGAGCTAAAGTGTCGCGCAGCGCAGTGACACCCACGCGGGAACGCATGTCCACGCAGCTGCGCCGTGAACCCGGGTTTTCGGTGTTTCCGCCGAGACCGTCGCAGCTGTGCCTGCTGGGCAGGGGAGCACCTTTCCAACCTGCCCGGGTCACCTGGGGCCACGGGCACCACCACGAGACCAAAGCCCCCCGGGAACCGCACTTACCGTGTGGCTGGAGTGTCCGTTCAGGTGCAGGCCGCTGTCGAAGAGCGGCGAGGAGCCCCCGCTGCTGTGGTCGCTGCTCGGCCCGGGCGACCCTGCAACAAACAAACGGGAGACGCGCTGCCAGGGGGGCCCACCGCGCACCCGGGGCCACCGCGCGGGGACTGCGGTGCCACCACGCGCAGGCAGGTCGGCGGCAACACGACGCCTGGTCACCCTCCGGGCAGCTGAGGCCAGTTTCGGGCTAGGGCACCCAGGACGCTCTGCGGGTTCCCGCCCCGCCCACGTCACACGGAAGAGGGGACAGCAGGTGGCCCTGGTGGGGTGAGGGCTGCCGGGCCCGGGGACAGACGGCGGCGAGGATGTGCACACCACACCCAATAGCTCGGGGCGCTTGCTGCGTTTGCGCTTTCTCCCACTAGAGCAAGGCTGGCTAATTTTCTGAAAATTATTCCAGACGTTCTGATTTTCATTTTCACATGGTTTATTTCTTCAACATTTTCCAGTTACCTCTGCACTGCAAACTGCTTTAGAGGAAAACATACAGAGGAACCAGGTGAGTTTCCGGGCTGTGACATTAAAAAGGCAGGAAGCCGGAGGCTCAGCGGGGAGCAGGGTCAGGACCTGCGGGGACGGAGGTTCCAGCAGGGCCCAGTCCCCGGGGAGCCCGCGCAGGGCGGCGCTGCCTTCCCGGGAGGTGGACCGCGGCCCCGCTCCAGGCCCTGCGCGGGGGGCAGGCCGCTGTGGGCCGGCCCTGGGGCGCCATGGGCACCTGTCCCGCACCCTCTCCCCCAACCGGACGCCAGGCCAGGCGCAGCAGGGGCGGCGCGGGCGCCTGCGTCTCCAGGCGGCACCTCCGTGCGAGGCCAGGGCGCAGTTCGCGCTCGCGGAATGGGGCAGAGGGGAGGTCGCGGCGGAAGGAGCCCGGAGTCCAGCGGCCGCAGGCTCTAGGGACCCTGCGGGCGGCCGGGGCTTCCAGACACGAGGGGCCGGGACACGCCGTGCCTCGGAGCCAGGGCGTGCCCGTGAGACCAGGGTTCTAGCCCCTCCACACCTGCGCTGTGTGGCTCCGCCCCTGGGTGAGCCGCGAGGGGGGCTCACAGAGGAGGGGGTGACTGTGTGACTCTGTGTGTGTGCGCATCTGTGTGTGACTATGTGTGTCTGTGTATCTATGTGTGTGCGTGTGTGCACATCTGTGTGTCTGTGTGTGTGCGTCCATGTGCGCATCTGTATTCCTGACTCCACTCCTGAGCCCATAACCGCTGTCCCCGTCGGCCGGGACCAGGACTCCTGCCTGAGGCCGTGTTCCTGGCGCACTATCTTGGCAGGTGCAGCTTCCTCTGACCCCCGACCTCCCCCCCCAGCCCTGAGCACAGACGTCCCTGAGTGGGGGAGGGGAGACGCACTGACGACGGCCCTGGTGGCAGGCCCATCCCCACCTGGCCGCAGACAGTGACGAGTAAGCGGCTCCACCAGCAGGACCGGGCTTGTAACTCCCGCCCCGCACTTGCCGGAAGACGCCACGGACCTGAAGGAGACGCAGGATAGAGGTGGGCACCTGGGGCCCAGCTCGGCTGCACCCGGGGCTAAGTGAAGATCAGGCGCACCCCACGCAAGGCACCACGTGACCCCCGCCCCACCCATGCAAGGTGTCACGTGACCCTGGTCCCACCCCCCACACACACAGGGGCCACACGAACCCCCAGCCCCACCCCACGCACAGGTGCCACGTGACCCCAGCCTCACCCATGTGCAGGCACCAGGTGACTCCTAGCCTCACCTACCTGCAGGCCCCACATGACCCCGGCCCCACCCCACCCCACGTGCAGGCCCCACGTGACCCCGGCTCCACTCCATGTGCAGGGCCCACGTGATTCATAGCTTGCTCCGGGGTTGTAACCTGGCCCTGTGGGTGAGGGAGGGTCTCTGGCCACACCCGCCACCTGCACGTGTGATGCAGCCGTCAGCAGTCAACAGGCCCAGGCACGTCAACACGCCCAGGCACGTCATCACCGGCTGCATAACCTCCACGAGGACCAACACTGTCTTGCAACGAGTCACAGCATATTCCCGCTGAGAGCTGAGATACTGAAAGGCTCAGAGGACTCTGGGAGAAATGGGAACTCTCTAACTTTATTAAAATATAGCTTGAGCCCATTATCCGAAGTGAGGTAACACAAGACGGGAAGAATGGGCTCCACTTGTACTCGCCATCAAATTGGTGCTGAGTGATTAATGCTCTGGTGCTCACACGGTAGTAATCTTCTCCAGGGATGGGTTGGGGGGTAAACTCCCAACTATAGGACACGGTGAGCACTGTGGGGGGAAGGGCAGGCTTCTAACCCCCGCTTGGGAGAGGCGATGATATAAAACATAACCAAAATGTTTGTA
>VSMD01059330.1:0-61292 GCA_008750895.1 Mirza zaza
CAAACTACCACAGGCAGGAAGCAGTCTAAGAATACCAAATGGACCTAATAAATATTTACATAATGTTTTATCCAAAAACTACAGAATATACATTCTTCTCCTCAGTAAATGGGTCTTTCTCAAGGATAGACCATATTTTAGGCCACAAAACAAGTCTTACAATATTCAAAAGTATGGAATCATACCAAGTATTTTCTCTGATCACAATGAAATGAAATTAGAAATCAATAACAAAAGGAAAAATGGAAACTATACAAACATGTGGAAATTAAACAATGACCAGTGGGTCAAGGAAGTTATTAAGAAGGAAATTTAAAAATTTCTCCAAACAAATAAAAATGAAAACACAACATATCAAAACCTATGGGTTACAGTAAAAGCAATAATAAGAGGCAAGTTTATAACAGTAAGTGCCTACATCTAAAAGTAGAAAAGCTTCAAACAAACAACTTAAGGATGCATCTAAAAAACTAGAAAAAGCAGAGCAAATGACACCCAAAATTAGTAGAAGAAAAGAAATAACAAAGGTCAGAGGAGAAATAAATGAAAATGAAAACAAAAAATATGGAAGAGCGACAAAATGAAAAGTTGGGTTTTTGAAAAGGTAAAATATTTTTCTTAGCCAGGCTAGCCAGACTACCCAAATAAATAAAATCAGATGTAAAAGGTAACATTACAACTGATACTGTAGAAATCCAAAGGATCATTAGACACTACTAAGAGCAACTGTATGCCAATAAACTGGAAAACCTAGAAGAAGTGGATAAATTCCTAGATACATACAACCTACCAAGACTGAATGAGGAAGAAATCTAAAAACTAAATAAACTAATAACACATAATGAGATAGAAGCAGGAATAAAATGTTGCCCATCAAAGAAAATCCCAGGACCCAAGGGCTTCACTGCTGAATTCTATCAAGCATTAAGTCCTTCCCCTAACATGTGGAACAAGATAAGGATGCTCACTTTCACCACCATAATTCAACATAGTACTAGAACTTCTAGTTAGAGCAATCAGACAAGAGAAAGAAATAAAGGGCATACAAATGGAAAAGAAGAAATCAAATTATCCTTGTTTAAAGAAGACATGACCTTCTATCTAGAGAAACCTAAAGACTTCACACACACACACACCCCCCCAAAAAAAATTAGAACTGATAAATTCACTAAAATTGCAGGATACAAAATTAACATACAAAAATCAGTAACATTTCTATATGCCAACAGTAAAAAATCTGAAAAAGAAACCAATAGCTACAAATAATGTAAAATACTTAGTAATGAACTTATCCAAAGAAGCTAAACATCTTTATATTGAAAACTATAAAACACTGATGAAAGAAATTGAAGAGGAAACAAAAAATAAAATAAAAAAGATTAAGGATTTAAATCTAAGACCTGAAACTGTGAAACTACCAAAATAAAACTTTGGGGAAATGCTTCACAACATTGGTCTGGGCCAAGACTTCTTGAGTAATAGCCCCAAAGCACAGGCAACCAAATCAAAATTGGACAAATGAGATCACATCAAACTAAAAAGCTTTCTACACAGCGAAGAAAACTGTCAACAAAGAGAAGACAGAAAATGGGAGAAAATATTTGCGAACTACTCATCTGACAAGGGATTAATTACTAGAGTATACAAGAGGCTCCAAAAACTCAATAGAAAAAAATATCAAATAATCTAATTAAAAATGGGCAAAGGACCTGAATAGACACTTCTCAAAAGAAGACATACTAATGGCCAACAGATGTATGAAAAAGCACTCAACATCATTATTTATCAGACAAATGCAAATCAAAACTACAATGAGATATCATCTCACTGTAGTAAAAATGGCTTTTATGTAAAAGACAGGCAATCATGGATGCTGAAGAGGATGTGGAGAAAGGGGAACCCTCAGACACTACTAGTGGGAATGTAAGTTGGTGCAGCCTATGGGGAAGAGTATGGGGGTTCTTCAAAAAACTAAAAATAGCACTTACTATATGACCCAGTAATCCCACTGCTAGGTATTAATATATATCCAAAAGAAAGGAAATCAGTATATCAAAAAGATATCTGCACTCCCATGTTTATTGCAGCATTATTCACAATAGCCAACATTTGGAATCATCCTGCGTGTCCATTAATGGATAAATGGATAAAGAAAATGTGGTACATATACCCAATGGAATATTACATAGTCACAAAAAAGAATGACATCCTGTCATTCGCAACAACATAGATGGAACTGAAGAACAGTATGTTCAACGAAATAAGCCAAGTACATAAATACATATCTCACATGTTCCCACTCATATGTGGGAGATAATTATTAAAAACAATTGATTTCATGGAGACAGAGAGTAGAATGATGGTCAGAAGCTGGGAAGCGTAGTGGAGAGGGGTGGGTAAAATGGGGATGTTAATAAGTGCAAAACCATAGATAGAACGAATAATATTTGATACCACAGCAGAGTGAGTATAATCAACAATAAATTAGGGTATACTTTAAAACAACTAAAAGAGTGGAATTGGAATATTCCTAAGACAAACGATAAATGCGTAAGGTGATGGATACCCCAATTACCCTCATTTGATGAGTTCACATTGCATGACTATAGGGAAATATCACATGTACCCTATAAAGATATACTACTATTATATACTCAAAATAATTAAAAATTTTTAAAAAATTAAAAAGAAAAAAAGATTTCTTCCCATTGTGACCACTTGGTACTTGTGGTTTGCTGCATTCATGTCAAAGATGGTGTATATTTCCTTTTGCACTTTTTTTCTGTACTCAGTCTTGTGTTACCTGATTGTTCCATGTGTGTGAGCCAGCTCTTCCCCAAATTCTCTCATTGTATGTCACTTGAGAATAGGTTTTACACCACAGATTACGTTTGTATCTTCCTCGGTTTAAATATATAGCAATAGAGGGTATATAAAAGTGATTGATCGATACTTGTTGATATGAACTAGGTCTTTAAAAACACAATTTTAGATGTATAGTGGGTCTCCAATATTAAAGTAATAAGGTACTATGTCTCAAAAGAAATAGAGCAAAAGGACTATAAAACAAGATTGTTTAATGCCTTTGCAGTGAGCTTTCACTTTGAAAGCAGGCTGTATTTGAGCACCCTGCTCCCCTCTCCTGAACCAAACGCCATTCGGACTGAATATTGTGCTTTAAGTGCCCTTTGAGAGCAAAAGGGAATCAAAAGCAATGACCTCATGTGCTCTATAAATGATAGGCACAGAGTTCTCGCCAGCAATAAATAATGCACAGACAACAGGGGGTGACGGGGAGAACACTTACGTCGTACATATGTATGGAGGGCAGCTACGCAGTGCAGGTCCAAGGACGGAGTGCTATGAAGACCTACAGAAGGTGCCCTCCGCCTGCCTCTTCTCAACTGTGCTTTTCCAAGTGCATCTGAGAACTCATTAGATTACTCTGAGAAGGTGGGGAGGGGAGGACCACACACACCTCAGTGCAGGGGCAGCCCAAGGCCAAATAGCCTAAAGCTTCTGACTGCAACAGTATCAACAGCCGCAAACTAATGTTCTTCATCAAAACACCATTTGTCAATTTCATTTGCCAATTTTATTAGCCCAGTTCTGTAGGAAATACAGTCAGAGGCAACATTTTGATGCTAAGGGTTTTTTGGGAGGTATACTCTCAGAGGAACGAGGGTTGGAGAAGGGGAAGGGAAAAAAGGAAGAAAGGGAGAGAAAGAAAATCCTAATTGGCAAGCAGGATTTTAAGAGCAAAATATGTCAGATGAAAAAAATCAGGCAAAATGGGTCAGATGTAGAAATTAAGAGGTACCATACATTTTTAGAATATTTTTCATAGTAAAATTTTTAACCCTTCAACTCTTCTTGAGTTGTAATTAGAATATTTAGCAAGTGGATATTAAGGATAAGGAAGCCTTTCTTGAGAAATCCTCCCAAAATCCTGATAAATCCTGAAATAGGAGGAGTTAGTGATGGATTTGGGAGGGAAAGAATCAATCAGGAGAGTATCGCTTTTCTGGATTTTAGATTCTGATGCTCAATAGAAAAACTCTGAACTCTTTTTGCAAGACATATATATGTACATGTGTGTATTGTATATGTGTGTGTGTATGTGTGTGTATAATCAGGAGAGTGATTGCCTGAGCAAGCATATGGACAGGAGGTCAAATTTTGATGAAGGATATTGGCTTGCTACAGCTGATACTGTCATAATCAGAAGATTTATGCTATTTGGCATAATATTTTTTAAGTGCTGAAAGAAAATAATTATCAACTTAAAATACTCTACAAAGACCCCTTAATAAAGATGCACACTTTTACTTCTACCAATTGTACATTTACTAATTCAAACCAACCCTCCTACTGAGGAGGAGGAGAACATATCCAACAAAGGACTTGTATCCAGAATATAAACTCTCAACTCAAAAATAAGCAAACAATCCAATTAGAAAATGGAACTAAGACTTGAGCAGACGCATCATGAAAGATAATAAAATGGATGGCAAATCAGCACATGGAGATATTTTCAACATCATTAGCCATTAGGGAAATACAAATTAAAGTCACAGTGGGCTATGGCGACATACGTACTATAATAGCTGAAGTTAAAAAAATATATATATATATATAAATATATATATATATATTAAGTCCTAGTGAGGGTGTGGAAAATTTTAACTATTATCAAATTTAATGTCTTTCCTTTCTCATCTGCATTCTTCTGATTTTTTAAAAATTTCAGATAGTATATTTTTTCAGTTTTAGAATTTCCATAGGGTTTTTATAGCCTTTGTTTCTTTTCTAATATTTCCTATCCTTTCACTACTATAAGCATATTTTACTTTCTTTTATTAAGCAAAATTATAACAGCTTTCTTTACCCTTAAAATATCTGCGTCATCTTAGGGTTAAACTCGGTTGAATCTTTAGATTTATTTCACTGGTTCTCTGTATGTCAAGCAATTTTGAATTATATCCAGCACATTGTAAGACTCAGGATTTTGCTAATTTTTTTTCTTGAAACGGTGTTGATATTTTGTTTTGGCAAAGAATTAACTTGGTGGGACTCCAGTTGCAAACTCTGTCTCTCAGGAAGCAGCCTAAGTTTCAGCATAGTTCTTTTGTTTTTAGATATTCTTCTTATGCATGAATATTTCTAGGATCAGTCAGAGATCTAGGGAGAATTTCTACATAGAACTTGGGATCTGTCTCCTTTGACTGATGTATTAGTTTTCTAGGGTTGCTATAACAAAACATTGCAAACCAGATAGCTTAAACAGAAACATATTGTCCTACAGTTCTGGAAGCCAGAAGTCCAAAACAAGAAATCAGCAGGGTCAGTTTCTTTGGCGGTCTTTGAAAAAGAATCTGTTACACATCCCTCTTCTAATTTTTGGTGGCTTATTGGCAATCTTAGCATTCACCAGCTTGTGGCTGCTTTGCTCCGGTCTCTGCCTCCACGTCACATGGCATTCTCCTTGTAATTTCACAGGTCTTCCCCTTGTGTGTGTCTGTCTCTGTGTGTAAAGTTCCCCTTTTTACAAGGATACCAGTCATAGTGAATTAGGTCCCACCCCATGACCTTGTCTTAGCGTGAGTATCTCTGTAAAGACCTTATTTATAATAAATAAGATCACATTCAGAGGCATTGAAGGTTAGGACTATAACACAAAAATTTGAGGGGACACACTTTAATCCTAACAGATGGATTAAGCACAAAGGCCATGCAAACAGTCCTTTAAAGGCTAAGAAGCTGGAAGAAAAACAACCCAGGGGGAGCTGAAGGAAGCCTTTGCCATTTTCTCTCTCCTTCCTCTGCCAGGACATGGCAGAAGGACAGCATCCAAAAGTGGTAGTAGAGGAAAGTGAAAAAAGAGATCATGCCCCTGCCTTGTCTTTGAGATAAATCTGTCCTGCTCTTTTGCAGGAAGAGGAGGAGGAGGAGGAAAATATAATGATACAAAGCATGGGAGTTTTTGGACTGGTGTCCCTAAGGTAAATATTTCCATTTGTTCATTAAAATTCTATATCTTTATGTTAGGAATCTGCTTTGACCACAAAGAATTCAATCCATTGATGCGATAATTCATTTCAACACTAATTTTAAATTTGATTTTGCACTTGGCTTATAATTAGCCTTGTATCCTTAAATGGTTACCAAAACAGTATTTAGTACAATATCACTAGGATTTTTGTTCCAACCCAGCAGCAAGTGATTAACTTCCTAAGTTAATTTTCTCTTTGTTTTTAGCCTGACTATAGAGGGACAAAAGGAAATGTAATTCCCTTTGATACTTGAAACAAATTTACTTAGCTTAGGTCTTGACAAAGCTTTCATTAAGATCTGTGATTTAAAGATGCCTCAAGCCTCCTGACAAGTGTTAGCTGAAATTACAGCATCCTATCAGATAATACTGGGACTTAAGGTGCATTATTACCATTTCAGAGGAAATACTGAAATACTCAGATATAATTGATAATTTATTTCCTTGGGAATCATCTATAATTAACATTCTCCTAGGTAACTCCCTGCACATAGTACTGTTGCTTTGAAGTTTCCAAGACAAAAAGACAATATGTACATCAAGATACCTGGTTTACAAAGGTTCCTTTTTGGCATCATAAGCGCTAGAGTCAGAGATTCTGTTACTCAACATGAACGAATAAGAGAGAAACTTGAAATAAATTCAGACACTGCAATGTAACATCAATTATGCCCTGAATTCCCCTGATTCCAGGAAATCTTGATCCTTTTCTTTATAATGGATAGATTCAGCAATAAGAGTATAAATGCATTCCATTTGGACACTGCATCCATGAAAACATAAATGACATCAAGAGTGTTTGGCTGGAAATGCATTTCACATACCAACATATACTAATGAGAAATTTTCCACGCGACGCAGACGTGGGAAAACGATTTTTTGCTCAATAAATTGGCTTCCATTGCTTGAGTGCTGCAAAATCAACACTACAGTCAGGAACTTCTTCAAAGGGTCCAGACTGCAATATTCTTATTGCCATGTAGGCTTCTCATGTAAATGAAAAAACAGATGTATTTTCTTTTATATCATGTATTTAAATCATAACCTTTTGGAAAATATAGTTGAAGATTCTATTTAAAAGAGCAAGAAAATGTAACCATTTCTTAAGAATAGCTATAACAAATAATGACCAGATTTGCTCCGAAGAAATCATAAAACTTTACACCGAGGGTCATAAAAGAAAACTTGAATAAATGAGGAAATATGTCATAGTGCTAAATATGAAGACTAAATTTTGCCAAAGATGACAATTCTTAGTAAATCAACATGTGATGATTCAGTTAAAAATAGAGTAGGATCTTCTTTTGCCTGGACAAAGGAATTTATAAGTTTATCTATCAGAGTAAATGAGCAAGAACATTTAAGGAAATTGTGCAAAAAGATATTAAAACCAGAACTCCCCTTTGCAATTT
This sequence comes from Mirza zaza, assembly GCA_008750895.1. Lineage (NCBI taxonomy): Eukaryota > Metazoa > Chordata > Mammalia > Primates > Cheirogaleidae > Mirza > Mirza zaza. The sequence continues at coordinate 7,465 of VSMD01059330.1, forward strand.
ATATCATTAAATTGCAGTGTGGTATAAGATTATTATTAATAGCTCACAGAAACTCAAGCTCAGAAACAGACACAATAATTTAATAAATAATATATTTAGTGTCACAGACTAGTTGGGAATAAATGCTTATTTTATATATTGCAGAGAAGTTAAATAAATTTTGGAAGAAAGGCTCAAAGTTTCATGAGAATGCTTAGCCAAAATAAAGACAAAATAGATATCTGACATATGAATGTATTAAATATTAATACAAAAATAAGTCCAATCAATATTTTAGAAACTCTAAAGCTACATTAGTCTAATTTTCACAGAATTTTAACAAAAAAGAAAAGAATCACTAGGATAAATCAGAACAATTTGTTTCACCAAAAATCTTTGCTAATCAAAAAACACCACGTAAAGTCTGGAAGGCACAGAGTGGCTTTCTAACTTCTTGATGATCTTGGGCCAAAAGTCTCCCACTGAGTTTATCCCAATTTCCCCTTACAAAACCTTCAAAGCAGGTTTTGATAGATCACAGAAAATGATAAACCAAAATCCAAAGGAGACAACCAACCAGAATCCTGGAGGAATTTCTACTAGCTTATGGAGCTGAAATGATAAACACAGTTGGCAGCTGACCGTGAAACAAGCTTTGTTCTTTGTAAAAGAACTCACGTGCCTACCCAAATGATGGCAAAGGTGTTTGGAACCTCCCTTGTGCCTGTCATGTACTCAGACATCCAAAGTTGGCACCCATCAGGACACCAGACATTGCCCTCCACCTTGGCCCCCAGGTGGGCCCTCTACCAAGCCTACTCTGATGACACCATCTTCCAGACAACCACAGAGATTCAAAAGATGCAGCTGCCTGTGCCTTTGCTTTCTAGGAAATTCCGTAGTAGCGCTATTGCCATTTGGATGGAGGAAGTCTTCATTACCACATATGATAATTACTACCAGAAAAAAATCATCCTTTAAAATGAGTCCATGGATAGTCTCCTAGGAACCACATTTTCACAGTGTATGATAACAGGATAATTTGATAGGGACTTTATCTTGTGTAATAGAACCAAAATGTATCAAGATAAGGCATAAACTATTATTATAAGAGAAAAGGTAGTTTCATTTTCAACCAAAATTATATGAAAATGAGAACCTGAATTTTACAGTTGACATTCACAGCCAGATCTTATGTCAAGATCAATTTTTTAAAGCAAATTTTTAATTTGGAGATAATTATAAATTCCCATCCAGTTGTGGAAAGAAAAGAGAAAGATCCTGTGTAACCTCTACCCATAGTTTCCCCACAGATAATATCTTACAAACCAATATCACGACCAGGTTATTGACTGTGATGGAATCCACTGATCTTATTCAGAGTCTCTAGTTTTACTCATATTCATTTGTGTGTGTGTGTGTGTGTGCGTCCTTTTAGCTCTACATGTTTGTAACACCTGTGTGGGTGCATGTGTTCCCTACCCAGTCAAGATACAGAGCAGTGGCTCCTGTTTACCTTTGATAACCTCGCCCCCCTCCACCCCATCCTCAACCTCTCCAATCCCTGGCAGCCACTAATCTGTTTAAATCTTTTCACTTCAAGAAAGTTATACAAATGGAACCAGACAGCCATGTAGTACGTGGCTCACTGCTAGCTTTCCCTTTGTACTGCTGAGTAATACTCCATGATATGGATGTATCCTGGTTTGCTGAAGGACATCTGGGCTGTTTCTAGTTTTTGACTATTACAGATAAAACCTGCTGTAGACATTTTTATACAGTATTTGTGTGATCATGAGTTTTTACTTTTATGGGATGAATGCCCATGGGCACAATTGCCCTATGGCAATTACATATCTAGTTTTATAAGTAACTGCCAAGCTCTTTGCCGAGTGGCTATGCTATTTTACGTGTCCACCAGTGACTGGGTTTCCGTACATCCTCACCAGCATTTGTTGTCATTATTTTTTTAATTTTGCCTATTTTGATAGGCATAGTAATATTGGATAGTATGATTTTTCCCACTTTATTCTTTTATTTTCAAAATTGTTTCATTCTAAGGCCTGTAAATTTACATATAAGCCTTAGAATATGCTCTGTGCCTACAAAAAAAAAAGCTCTCTGGGATTTTAATAGGAATTACATTAAACCCATTGAACAATTGGACAGGAAGTGACATCAGTACTTTGTTAAGTCTTCAAATCTATAAACAACAGGACTCATTTTTGCTAACACATTTGTTTGTTTTCATAGTTTTCCAAGGTCTCTGTCAATGTTTTCTTATGTAAAGACTTCTACTTGAATTTTCTATCATATTAACTATGTTTTTATTTATTTTTAACTTCTAAATTAACTGTTAGAGTATGCCAGATCCTAATTTGCTATAATTTTGTTTCTGTAATATTGTTCGGTTACATGATTCTCACCTACTTCATGAGATTCTGAATCTTTTGCAATATTTTAAAGTTCATTTTCTAAACAATTTGATCCATACGTGTGTTATGTTTTGGGGATTTCTGCATCCAAAACAATCCAAAAAGCAAAAAACAAAAAAATAACAACATGATTCAGAAAAGGAGTAGCTTCAAGGGGCATTAAACAATGGGTGGAGCTAAATCTTCCTGATCACACGTGAATGGACTATTTTGTAGAGAACTTGGGTTTGGGGAAAAAAATAAGTGTTAGTGGAATGCTTCTTAAGGTGTTCATGGTGAAAGGCTAGTTGTTTCTTTTCCCAGTCCAGTGAGAATTGATAATTTTATAAAATAGGATAATGGTGCCATAAAGTAAAATAATCATAAAAATTCCAATGTCTATTCTTAATTTTTATACTACTCTCACTGAAGGTTGATCAACAAACAGTTCATGGACCAATATGAGCTTATGAACCAACCTTTGAGGAGCGCTGCATTACAGAACCACTTAATTCCATGATGACTTTTAATTATTCAACTCCTATAATGACTTGAATTTTGAAATCTCGTATTTCAGGCACCCATTTCTACTACTTCAAAATGTTATGGTTAATTGGCACAAAAATATAGTTAGGTTGATAGAATGAATAATATTTAATAGCACAATAAAGTGATTATAATCAATGACAAGTTATGATATACTTTAAAATAACTGAAAGAGTAGAATTGAAATGTTCCTAACACAAAGAAATGATAAATGCTTGAGGTGATAGATACCCCGATTACCCTAATTTGATTAATTCATATTGTATGCCTGTATCAAAACATCACATATATATATATACAACTATAAATATATACCCTATAAATATATACAACTATTATGTACTCTATAAATATATACAAATATATAGCCATAATAGCTAAAAATTTTAAAAAACTGTTAGAGTCAATGGAACTTGGTGAAAATTTTGCCTCAATCCATCCAGATGGATCTAGCTGTACCTCTGGAAGACACTGACAATTACTTCTGAAGTGGGGCCATCAACAAGATAAGAAAAAACCAACATCACTGTTTGAATTTCTGGTGAGAAAGGAAGCATAGAGCACCTAAAGTGACAACGTTATTACTCACTCTAAGTAAATACTAGATGCTACTCTGCCAATACGTTGCTTGGATAGTGTAGCAAAAATCATCCTTCCCATACTTGCTTAGAAACTATTTTAAATCTTGCATTGTATACAATGAATACAGTCAAGGCTAATCCAATCATCTTATAAACATCGAATTCTGGCAAAATTTTCCTTCTCCAGAGATGAGTAAAGAGAAGGAAAAGAGAAAACATGAGGAATAAGTATCATTCTTACCACTCCAGGAAGAAAACCCTTCACATATTAAAAGAAACAAAGTCCAAGGTTTTCAGAAATACGTAAGAATAAAAATAAGCCCTCCATTGACAAAAGTAGTTTAGAACACAATTGCAACAGAAAACTGTTAAAATGGTTTTTAAAATTGAAAACAGGTCAAATCTCATTGGTATTCAAAGAAATGAAAATAAACACAACATTTTGTTTTACCAATCAAGCTGTCGATTTATTTTTAGAGTAAAATAGAGTGTTTGCAATAGTGCATATGACAGGGTTTTAATTCTTAATGGTGAAAGTTGAAAAACGTCTCAGTTAATGGGAAATTATCCAGCCTACTTACACAGAGCCTTATACATGGTTATACCTTTGGCCAGTAATATCAATTATGAACTGAGATAATAATCAAAGAAGTATGTACATGTTTGTATATATTATCAATACAAATTTTCAAATGTATAAGAATTGAATGAATGTGCAACATCACCTATCATCAGGGAAATGCAAATCAAAACCACAATTAGAGATCATCTCATCTCACGATGGCTATTATAAGAAAGACAAAAAAAAAACAACAAATTCTGGTGAGGATGGAGAGAAAAAGGAAACATATATTCTTGGTAGAAATGTAAATTGGTATAGCTGTTCCTCAAAAAACTAAAAATAGAACTGCTATAGGATCTAGCGAGTATATATCCCAAGAGAGGGCATTGCTGTAATGAGGAGATCTACACTCCTATGTTTATTACAGCAGCACTATTCACAATAGCCAAGGTACGTCTATCAACAAATGAATGGATACCAAAAATGTGGTACATATACACAATGGACCATTATTCAGCCATAAAAACAGATGAAATCCTGTCATTTGCAGCAATATGGATGGAACCGGATATTATTATGTTACGTGAAATAAGCCAGGCACAGAAAAACAAATATCACACATTCTCATTCATAAGTAGGAGCTAAAAAAGTGGATCTTGTGTAGGTAGAGAGTAGGACAGTGGTTATCTGTGGCTGGGAAACCACAGGAGGCAGGTGATGAATAGAAGTTGCTTAATGGGTAAAAAAAAGAAAAAAATCTGGACAGAAGGAATAAGTTCTAGTATTCAAGAGTATAGTAGGAAAACTATCCTTATCAATAATTTATTGTATATTTCAAAATAGATAGAAGGACTATAATGTTCCTAAAACAAGGAAAAGATGAATATTTGAGGGGATGGGTATCCTAATAACCCTGATTTGATCATTATACATTATTTACATATATCAAAGTATCACATTTCCCCAAAATATGTACAACTATGACATATAAATTTTAAAAATTTAGAAATTTAGTATAAATTTTGGCACATTCATATCACGAAATATTGTGTGTTCATTAAGTGCTACTTTTATATTTTATTAATTTGGATAATATATATATGATCGTTATAAGGCATTCATAAAAATCAGGATAAATAACTTCAGGATGATTGTATTAATACTTTCAAAATGAATTTAAATATAAAGAAATTTTATGTACAATGGTAATTACTGTTTTCAATGATAAAAAATGAAAAACTAAATTTAAAATAAAAATATACTATGACATAACTATAGAATGTAACATTATATATCCACTTAAAATAATGTTATAGGAAGATTTAATAATTGGCAAATTGCTCATAATATATTAAGTAGAAAAGAGCAGGATAATAAATGCTATATGGTGAATGCTTCTAATAACACTGAATATATGTACAAATGCATATATATTTTCCTTCATTATATGGCATAAATAAGTACACTTAATTAATACTAAACAAATATAATAAATGGACAACAATAGTTTTGGACCAATGGTTAGATTAATTTCATAGGCCTGGGTTTTTGTGGGTTTTTTGTATTGTGTTTTGTATTCTATTCTTTCTGTGCCTTTTAAAATTTCAACAATGAGCATGTATCAGCTTAATGACCAGAATATGTTATATATGTTACATGGGTTTATGAGTATGTGTACATGTGTGTATACTTCAGAGTATATATTTATCTGTGCATGTGTTTTATTTATATATATCTTCTGCTACCTCTCTATGAGCTGCAGAAGATGAATACATGCACATTCACATGTACACATGCTCTACGCTTGCTGTGCTAGAGACCATATTTATGGACATTTTTTTTTATTACAAAATTGGTATGCATTTCTTTATAATCCTAATAAAATCTCTTGAGTTTGGGGGTTTTGTTTTTGCTTTTTGTTTGTTTGTACATTCTTTGAAAGGAAATCTCCTTGTGTTTCAAGAATATTTTTAAAAATCCAATTATTTCTAAAACAAAAAGAGTTTTGGGAGTACCACTGGGTAATTAATAACAACATGTACACAGGCGAGCCCTGGACTCTAATTAATTTACTCTGTAACGTGACTTGAAATTGATAGCTAATTTTAACTACATTATGTGGCACTTTGTATTGAATTTTCCTCTTTCTGTATTCACAATTTTAACCAGAAAACTTAGTTGGAAGGTATTACATTTTCATTAATTCAAGAACAAAAAGCTTTGTGTTTGTCTTCCTACCAACTAAAACAAGTTACTAAGGACATAAGAAGACCAATTAGTGAGCAGCACATATTAAATAAGTCCAAAGCAAAGGAACGGAGGAGCCCAAAATGAAGAGACTTTACAGATTTGCAAGGCCAATGCAACAAATTTAAATGCAAGGTCAATGTGAAATGTACTCTTCCTTTCATGAGTCAGGCTTTCAGCCTGTTTTTGGCTACAGAAAATGAATACATGGTACATCTATTAAAATGAGACACAATGGTTTCACTTGAGAAATAATGGCATCCTCCATTCTACCACACTAGACAATACTCATAAAATAATTTCTGCAAGCACCACCACTCTATTTGTCTCCTTTATATTTTAATGTACTTTAAATGATATGAAGCCTTTTATGATGTTAAAGATTCTACAGTTCCAAAATTACAGAGTCACTCTGAGTTTTCTTTCTTGAAAAACGAACCAAGAGTTTAGGAACAAAAAAAGGAGGGGGGCAGTGAGACAAATTGTAACCTTGAGTTCTATGTATTAAAACTACATTTTATATTTTGTCTTATTATATAAAGATACTGTGGAAAATATTTATTCATTCCATTAGTCTAAGTTTTCTCAGTCTCCACACTACTAGTATTCTGTTGGAGGGCTGTCCTGTGCATTACATGTTATTTATCAACATCCCTGGCCTCTACCCACTAGATGCCAGTAGCACCCCTCAGTTCTAACAAACAAAATGTATTTAGATATTGCCAAACGTGCCTGTAGCAGGGAGTAAAATCACTCCCAGCTGAGAACCACTGAGTCGGCCCATCAGTCAGTTCCCAAACATTCTGAGATTTTACTTTGTGTCCAGCACTATGCCGAGTGCAGAAGACAGAGCAAATAAAGTGCAGTCTTGACTTCAAGGAGGTCAACTTCTAGAGACACGAAAGATAATTAAAAAAAAAAAATGGGTTTGTATTAGTAAGTACACATGGTCTTTACTTCACTAAAGAGCCAGGGAAGGTTTGCTAGGGGAAAATGCAAATTCACTGAGTCCTGAAGAAAGGGTAAGATACAGCTTGATGGAAAATCTTTATAAAGCCATTTTAAGAAATATAGAAAGGCACGGTTTAATGAAAGAAGAGAGCTGCATATTACAAAGGAGAGGGGCATGCTGGAAGTTGAGGTTGGATGATTCCATTCACACAGAAATGACTCTATAACCTTTGGTACATGAGTAATACAATAAAGGAGGAATGGAAAGCTAGCAGGTACCACTTGGCAAATAAAAATATCATATCTCATTTTTGAGATGTGAATGATGTAATATAGCCAATTTAACTGAATTGTTTCAAAAGCCATAGAATGGGCGAAGCTATCTTACTTAAACAAGGCCTTTCTTCCCTTAATAGCAATGGACAAAAAAAAAAGATATTTCAGTGCTTGCAGTGTTGTTCTCAAACATGTAGACCACAGGCAGATTAAATTGTATTTAATATTTTAGAATATGTTGACTATATATGTGTATGTGTATTTCTGCTGACCCAGATTATAAGAAGAGAAGAGAAAGATGAGAAGAAAAACCAATTCTTTGCCCTGTGATTGTGCTGATCCACTTAATACTAATATAATTTTTAAAATTTGATTCAAATGAGAAAATCTATTAGAAGCTTGCCATGTGCCAGATGATCTTCTCAGGAAGGAGACATCTGAAGTTCAATCTCCAACCTCTGGGAATATTTAGTCTTCTAAGAAAATCGTAAGTACAAAATGAGTAGTAACGATTTTTTAGCTAATAGTAGGTACAGGACATAATATTAAGAGCTAGAGATATGAACACAGAACACAGCCCTTACTCACATGAGCTTGCAGGCTAGCAAGAAAACAGACATCGTTAGAATTATTCCAAAAGCTGTGCATGGGCTTACCAAGGAAAAGTCATAGAATGTTCCAGAAAACTAAAAGTGTGCAGTTGCTATCTGGGTGAATGAGGTAGTTGCTCAGACTTCTCAAAGGCATTCCACAGGCTATGTACAATGAAAAATACACATAGAGGGACCTCAGCTCTGTTGCTTTTATCTCAAATCCTGAGAATAGATTATATCACATTGTTAACTTCACCCACTGTGGGACTGTGGGGTTCCTTGACCAGTTATTCCCAGTTATTCACATTAGACATGGTCCAGGCCTAATGACCCGGTGGGTGGTCAGAGGCTCGGACATCAGGTTGTGGTCATGGTGGGCAATGGACACACCACCCAGTTCCTGTCATCCCAGTAATCCTGATTTTTTTCTTAGGCACGGAGGGATGTGTAAGAATGAGTACACCACATTTTCTAGTTGAGGCCTGAGACACATTTTCATCAGAAGGTAGCTGAGGCTTTCATATAATAGGATATGATATTCCCATACAAGCAATTAAACTAAAGATGTGCCTTCAACTTCAGATCAGAAAAATCTGACTTTAGGATATGTCAGACTGCAAAGTTGAGTCAAGAGAGACCAACAGGTAAAGCAAGATCCCTTGACAACTGTGGCCATAATCAGTTGCAAGGGAACAAAAGGTCTCACAAAAGAGTCCTCAGGATGGGGAAGAACCCAGTGTCTTCTGTTGAGATGTGATCATTCGCATCACCTTGTTTCCTCACTAATCTCGCCCAAGCCAAATAAATCTCTTTGGTGTCCATTTTAAGTTAGAAAAAATACTTTCCCAGAGGGTCTAGAAAAAATAGCATGGAATCATAGGTAGGTTTTATGATGAAGCTTACATTTCAGAACTCCTTACTTTCATGTGTTTCTCTAAAAATCTGGGAAGGGTCCCAGGAAGACATTCAAATTATCATAAGCTTCTGTGAAATTTGTAGAAGTCAGCTCTTTGAACTGAAATCTATTGACTACCACCGTTTTATATTCTGACTTCCCTTTCATCCCATTTTCCCCTGAGTAGGGTAGATTTAGAGTTGCTTTATCTGTGGAATCCCCACTACATAGAAGTGCTGCTGGAATGCATTTAGTTAGGGGAATACATTTACTTGGTTCACAACCACGTCCATGTATGGCTTCAGCATTGCTATGTCTCCAGAGTTTGCGAATGGCTTCAAGAAACATCATTCCCTACCACTGTGCCACCTCCTCTGGTGCAGAAACTGGAACATTCTTGCAACATAATGGCACCTGGCACAGAAATCATTTGGGTAATGGAGGAGAAACGATGTTTACAATATAGGGAATCCAGTAGCAGATCATGGTAATGTGTCCCCTGATCTCTTTGGATGCCATTTAATCACTTTGTGTGCTGTCTCCTTTGGTGTAGAGAGCCAGATGTTCCTGGGCTGGGATTACAGCCAATTCTTGACTGACCTGGGGGTATGGAAATCCAACTCCCTCTGCACCTATCTAGGACTCTACTGAGGTCTGGGCAGCTGTCTTCTGGGGACTTTGCCTGATACCCCACAACATACCCTTAGCTTTCCCTCCTTCCCTGGGAGGATTTCTTTATTTAAATCCCTTGTATGAAAAACCTAATTTTGAAATCTCACAAAACTGCTTCAATGCAAGCCAAAAGCTATTTGGATGTTTGTAGTATTTTTCAGCTGTTTACAATTCAATATAATTTCTTTTATTATCACAAATAAATCTTTACTCTTGTGCCTAGGTTTCTAATTTTGTACTTTTTTCCTCAAAAAGGGAAGGCAAAATTATGTAGCATTCATGCCCCACAAAACCTAGACCTGCCCTGCATGGAGTAGACCGTTAGTAGGAGCCTGAATCAAGAGTCAAGGAGGAGGTGAAACATCAGTTCTTCCAGAGTTCACATCAGGGAGGGCAAGCATACTCTCCCCAGCTCAAATCCTGGAAACAGTCCTGGAAAGTCCAGGTTCAAATCAATGTGATTGATGACTCTTAATTTACTAAAGGGAGTTGCACGACATATGTTATTTTACACATTAAGTTACCTGAATGATTATTTAGTCAATTATTTAATAAGACCCAAGAAAAAACCAAGGAATACCTAGATTACAGAAAATCAAATCCAGAAGTGAGCAATGATAACAGGTTTGATGGAAGGGAAACAAAGGATATTGGGTATCTTTTAAATTTAATGATTTCACAAAATCTATGCAGCCAGTTTTGCTTCAAGTCCCAAACTTGTGCTAATACGTTTAATATTTAACATTCCATAGCATCTGAATTACAAACAGAAGATCCCCTGCTTTGAATATTCATCTTCTACACTTTATCCTGTAAGTTTGTTATTAAACAATGATAATGTTTTATGTATAATATTTTCTTTGGGACACTATAGTACACTTCCATTTGAGTAAGTTACTTAACCTGATTAATTCCTACCACAAATATGTCCTCTTTTATCTATGTTTTAGAGAATTTTATATAAACTATGTAATATATGAAAGATTCTAAAATGCAACTCTAAAATAATGTGGCTTTGAAGAATAGTTGATGTTTTATAATTTTAATATCTTCCATAAATGTCCATTTAGTTTTCTAAATACTTTGAATCATTTCTTTTAGTCGTAGAGATAAATCATTTAAGAAAAATAATATTTACATTGATATTTTTACATTTCTCTATATAGATATTTAAAGGCATTTCATCATAATTTTATATACTGAATCATTTTATCATCTATTTAGAAATTATTTTATTCATTTCAGTATACCTAACCATTTTTGTTCACTTTATTTCTTTTTATCATGTACTGAATATTTTTTAACGTGTGTATCTCCTCACCTTCTAATTTTCTAATTTTGTATTTCATCACCATTTCTTCCCTTTTCTTGGTCTTTTTATTAAATTCCTTTTTGCAATTGTTACTTTTAGAGAATACAAATGTTTAAGGTTATAAATATTCCTATGATCACAACTTTTACTGCATTCTATATTTTAATATGTACTGTTATCACTATTATCTTCTTAATAGTTGATTGTTATTTATTTATTATTCAACCCAAAGATAGTTGAGAAGAATTTTTTTTCTTTTCTGGTTAGATTTTGTTTACAGATTTTTCCTTAAGTTATATTGCATTGTGACTATTAAGGGTGGCCTATAGAATGCTTATTTTTGTGGATCTATTGACATTTCTTTGAATCTAGGATAAGAGAGTTTTAAAAGATATTCCATGGATTCTCACATAGGATGGGGTAAAAACTTGGTATTACTTTCATAAAAATACCCTATTTGTTACATTTTTCCAAGTCACTTACAGACTCATGTATTATATACTTAATTTTTTAATAGTTTAGGAAAGCCTCTCTTCCTCCTCTTCTTTTACTCCATAACACTATCAGCTCTGATTTTTCTATCATAAATTTCTATGTAATTTTTAACTGTTGTATCCATCTTCATATATCTCCTTTTCCCTATCATTATGTTTTATCCTTTTGCCTTTCAGCTTTTTAAGTTTATTTTCCACTTCATTGGTTTGATGTTTTATAATGCTTACCCTAGAATTTCATGTGTTCATTGATGTTTTAAACTTAACACTCTTGAATTTCACTTTTGTATACTGGCGTGGTCTTTGCTAATCCTTAAGAATGTAGATTAGAATTTATGTATAATATTCTCCTGAAATCCCAATATAAATTCAATCAGGTCTTTTTTTGGAGAGTTTTATAAGCTTAGTATAAAATTTATAGAGAAATCCAAAGGGTCAAAAAAATTCAAGATAATTTTGAAAGGCACAATAAAGGCACAAAAATACTACCATGTATATGCACTCTAAAGTTGCAGTTATTAAAACATGTGGTATGATATCATTCTTAAAAATAGACAAATTGAACAATGAAATAGAGAACCCATAATCAAACACAGACATGTAGGGACAAAAGTAACAAAGCAGAGAAGTATGAAAGGTCTTCATGGGAAGACAAATCAACATGGGAATATTGAACATGTGTATAGAAATAAAGGTATATCTTGTATCCTTACCTTATTACATATATAGATTTTTCAAGAGGATTATAGACATAAATGTGAAAGGCACAATCGAGAGGTTTGCTGGAAAACAGTACAGGGAAGAATATCTTCGTGAAGTTAAACATAACCTAGAAAGTATTACACATAAAGCAAAAAGTTGATGACCAAACTTAAATTAAGATTAGAAAGATCTGTTTATCAAAGACATCCATAAGAGAATGAAAAGGCAAACCACAGTTTGAGCTTGAACATACAAACAGCTTGGAAATCACAACTTCCATTTATTAGAGGAAAAAAATGCTGGAAAAAAACCTGAAAATCATCAACTTTTCTTAGATCTGTCAAATAACTGAGGTCGCAGAGCAGACTGTGCCAACGAAACACGTCAGGGCACCAGGGAATGGGGAGGATGGAGAGCAACATCTTGCAGGAGCAGAGCTGCAGATGCAGTGATTAGCAGAAACACTTCAAAGGTCACTGACAAACTGCTGGAGGCTGGGTATGGACTGGTTTGAGAATTAATAACTCCCCAGAGCCCAGACTTAGGCGGGGGTAGGGGGTCACTTTCACATGTTTTACTTTCAGGAACCCCACCAACAAGTGAAGATCACAGAAAAAAATCTCCTCACGCATCAGGTGGTGAGAAAGGGAAAGTAACCATTGTGAAATACTCTCAGAGCACCATACTAAGGCCTTTCCTCAAGGAAAACTACTTTGCCAGAGCCTTATCTGAATTAGGGGAAGGACAAATCACTCCAGACCCTCTACCTTCCCTGTGTCAGCAAAGAGAAGAATGAAAAAAGCTTTAAAAATACTTTAGGTATCACAGCCCAGTGATTTAGGCCCACAGAAAACTATGAGATTTAGCCATAAGGTTACAGAATGCTACTCTTCCCAATACCTTACCACCACATCAACAGGGCTCTGGTACAATAATAGTGGATTGCAACTGAAAGAGTTGCAAGACAAAGGCTCAATTTAAGAAGGTATACTTAGGGAAATCCAAGTATATCAGAAGAGGGGGAAAAATAAGAAATTAGAGGAAACTGAGCTCCTGGCAAGATTAATATAACATCTCACACTAAAATTTGTATTACTTCATTTCTCATTGCTATAGGCATTATGTCTAGCTTTTACCAAGAACAAAACAGGTATAAGGCATTCTAAAATGGAGAAGAAAACACAATCCAAAAAGACAATGGAAGCATCAAAATGATTCTTATATATGATGCAGATTTTAGAATTTTATTAGAGAATTTAAAATAACTATGATAAAATCATTAAGAGTTCTAATGGAAAAAGTAGGCAATGTCCAAGAACAGATGGTAATAGAAGCAGAGAGGTGAAAACTCTAAGAAAAAAATGAAAAGTGCTAGAAATAAAAAATATCACCACAGAAATTAATAATGCTTTTGATAGGCTCATCAACAGACTTGACACATCCAAGAGTAGAGAAAAAGTGAACTTGAAGATATATTAATAGAAACTCTCTAAACTGAAAAACAAAGATAAGGCAAAAATGAAAATAAACCATAATAAAAAAACGACTGGAATGGCATATCTGATCATTTGGACCAATTAAAAGAGAGGTAACATAGTGTAATGGGAATACTAGAAAGAGAAGAAAACGATAAAGAAGTAGAAGAAATATTTAAAGTAATAATGGCTGGGGATTTTCCAAAATTAATGACGGACACTAAATCAACATTTCCATGTAGCTAGAGAGCACCAGGCAGGATGAGTATCGAAATAGCTCCACCTGGGCATATCATATTTAAACTTCAGAAAGCCAAGGACGGAGAAATTTTCGAAAGAAATCAGAGAGTAAAATATGTTAGCTATCGGGGAACGAGGCCACAACATACATTGGAATTCTCATCAGAAACTGAACAAGTAAGAGGAGAGGGGCATGAAATAGCAAAAGTGTTGAGAGAAAAAGAGAAGAAAAACAGCACAGAATACCGTAGCCAGTGAACCGATCTTTCAAAAGTGAAGGAGAAACATTTTCTCAGAAAGGAAAAAACTGAGAGAATTTGTAAACAGATTTTCCTTTCAAAAAATCTTAAAGGAAGTTCTTTAGGGCAAAGGAAAAGTATATGTCAGAAACTTGAATTAACAAAAAGAGAGAATGTTTAAAAAAAAAAGTGATAGATGATGGTAAAATAAAATCTTTGTCTTACCCTTAATTGAGTAAATAGATAACTGTTCAAAGTAATAATAGCAAGAATGAATTTAGTGATTATAGATAAATAAATGACAACAGTGTCATAGGAGTGAGAGGAAGGAATTGGAAGACTCTGTTTCAAGGTACCTGCATTACCCATGAAGCAAAGTCATATCTTTTGAAAATTGACTTGGATTAGATGTAAACATATATTCCAAACTGTAAAAGAAACCAATGATTTTTAAAATAGTATAATCAGTATACAGAGAAAAAAAAAATGGAATTATACAAAATGTTCAATCAAAACTGAGGAAAGAAGAAAAAAGGAGAAGATGAAAAAACAAAGAACAAAGGAAACAAATAGAAAACATTTGCAAACATGGTAGATATTAATTCAAGTATATCAATAATTACTTTAAATGACAATGGTCTAAATATATAATTAAAGACTGTCAGAAGGGGTAAACAAGATCCAACTATGTGTTGTCTAGTTGTCTATAAGAAACCCACTTTATCTCAAAAGATGTATATAGATTAAAAGTAAAGAACTGAAGAAGTTACACCATGTTAACACTAATCAAAAGAAAGCTGGAGTAGCTATATTGATTTTGGAGAAAGCATAATTCGGAACAAGGAAACTTATCAGGGGTATTAGTTAATAAAGAGGTTAATTTTCCCAAACATAATAATCCTTAATGTGTATGTGCCTAACAACAGAACATGAAAATACATGAGATAAAAACTGATGGAACTGCAAGGAGAAACAAACAAATCCACTATTAAGTTGGAGACTTCAGCATTCTCCTGTTAGTAGGCGACAGGTCAATCAGAGAGAAAGTCAGTAAGAAAATAGCTGAACTTAGCAGTGTCATCAATAAACCAGATCAATAACATGTGTGATGCACACCACCGGGAGATTGGACACATCGGGGGGAGGGTGGGGGGAGAGGGGCAATATTTGTAACCCTAACAATATTTGTACCTCCATAATATGATGAAATAAAAATAAATAAATAAACCAGATCAAATGGACACACAGATAACTTCATCCAATAGCAGCAGAATACACATTTTTCCCAAGGTAACATGAAACCCTCACCAAAATAGACCACATTCAGGACCACAAAACACACCCAAAGTTTTAAAAAATGGAAATCATACCAAGTCTGTCTACTCTCAGACAACAATGGCATTCAACTATATATCAATAAAACAGAGATAGCTGGAAACTTGCAAATAATTAGAGATCAAACAGCTTCTAAACAACAACACACGAGTCAAATAAGAGTCTCAAGGGAAATATAAAAATATATTTTGAACTAAATGAAAATAAAAGTACATCCATCCATTATGTATGTCATGCCAAAAAAAAGCAGCGCTTAGAGAGAAATCGATAACATCAAATACATATATTGGAAATAAATAAAGACCTAAAATCAATAATCTAAGCTTAATCTAAGCTTCCACCTTAGGATAGTGGCAAAAGAAAGCATTATAAACCTAAAGCAAACAGAAGAAATAATAAAAATTAAGAGTTGAAAGAGATGAAAATGACCAAAGCATTTTTCCTGGACAAAAAGCTCAGTGTTAGGTACATATAATTAAAAGACTGCATAGGCTCTATTTATCCCATTTAACCACTTGTATATGAGTATACAGAAAGGAATGAGTATGTTTTCACAACAAAAGCAAGTAGACAGGTACATTCATAAGTAGACAAAAGTTAACATTCTCTGATAGGATAGGCCATTATATCATCATTTAAATGACAATCAATTGCAAAAGGGAAAGCTGTCTTGATTGTTACCATATTTTCAATAATGGAAATCACTTAATATCTCCTAGTCTCATAAATTCAAATACATTAATAAAAGCATTAAGAAATCTCTCCTCTTGTAATTATAGCTAGGTCCTATCAAAGGGATGATACTTAATTTTTATTTTTAAAAATATATATTATATATGCACACACATAATATACATAAAAATAGAAGTGTATATATGTAACACATGTATGTATATAAATATATGTGTATATTTTAAAATATAGAACAGATAGAAGAAAACTGCCAGTGCTAAACTGTTCAATTAAAGTTAATAAAAGATCTTAAATCTTAGGATTATACCCAGTTTAAACTTCCAGGAACCCCACCCTTGAACTCTATTTCTAATTATGATTAGTAATTCAAGCAAAACGCAGAAGGCTCTTGAACAAATAGCCATAACATATAGATTTGCTGTTATTTACCAAGTTATTTCTGGAACTAGCTCTCTTAAAGCACTAATCCATGCTTCTTTGTGTGTCTATTTCTGGTCACATGCTTTTATTACTTTCTCACAACTCTACTCATGCCTGGCACCTGAATTAGCCCCAGGGGATACCACCTGCCAGAATGTCTTCCTTTTTCTTGCCAGCCAATTCTGGTTTCTCTGAAGTTTCTTCCTGGGACACATCTGCTATCTTTTCTGTGCAAGTCCTCTAATTTTTCCCAAAGCCCTGAATTTAAAATATAAGTAGTAGAAATTACATGTCATGCTCTTAAACCCAAGAGGAAATAACCATGTAAGATATATTTTACAAAGATACCAAGAGAGGGTAATGTTCACCTAAAATTAGCCAACCTTTTTATACAAAAGAGTCAGCATGCTGCAGTGGATAGGATGATAACATAGGCAGCGGACTCAAACTGCCTAAACGTACTTTGGGAAACTTGCTTAACTTCTCTAAGCCTCAGTTTCCCCATTGGAGACATGGAGCCAATAACAGAATCTATCACTAAAGGTTGTGAGGAATAAGTGAAATGTTGTCCGTGAATATACTTTAGCACAGTAGATGTTCTTGGCACAACGAAAGCATTCAATAAGTGTCAGCTGCCATAGTTGTTTTGTATTACTATTGCTATTGTTATCCGCATTTGCATAGACATCTGCCAATCTAGATTTCTGGACTGGGACAGTACATGTGTGATGCTTTTGTTCATTTGCCCACTGCATCTTTAAATATTTTTGAAGCAGATTCCTTGTTCCTGGCATGCTGTTTGGGTCTAAAAATAAACACAAGTCTGGGTTACTGCCCTGTTCAGACCTTTGCACCATTGTTAGTTTGTTTACAATGTGGCAGTGCAGTCACATAGAGTGGTCAGCACATTGCTTCCTTTTCCCAGAGAGACTGGTAGAGGGTTGAGACTATGAGAGAAAAAGGAAATGGACTCTGTACTTGTATCCCCAACTAGTTATGCTGGACCACTGCCGCCTGGGGATTGGTGTTAGAAGGGTACAGTGGAGGTGCTCTCAGACTCAGCCTGAGAGAGGGCTGTACTCACAATGCCCACTGCAGGTGCAGGACGAGAAAGTGTCCATGCCTTTGATACATGTTTGCTATGCATTTATTGACTGACTGCATGGATTCAAAAATAAATAAAGGAACTGGTAATTGTATAATTCCAGATTAGCTCTTAGTGGGATTTGTCATTCCACAAAGTTTAAAGAAAACAAAATTAGTAGCATGAACCCCAGCTGTTGACATTTTCCCCTGCTTCTTGGCACCCTATTATCTCAGCTGGTCTAGGCATAGCTCAGCAATTACCATAGTTCTGCAGGCAGCTCTCAGGCCACTTAAGCTGACACTTTGAAATATTAGTGGGGAAATGCTGCAGGTGCAGTAGGCTGGCAGAGACCCAGCAGCAAGTTTGCATCAGCCCAGAATTTTAAAAAGTTTTGCGGACTATCCCTTATGTTATTAAGCTGTTACAATTAGAGGCAAAAATCCTACTTTCTTTGGCAGGCATCTTGTTTCATTTATAAAGCACCATCACTCTCCCAATGAAATAGAAAGCACCGTTTTCTAGGACTCCACTGTGGATGTGAGCATCACTGTGCCTGCTACCGGGGACCACCCACAGCAAGAGCTGTGTGGCAGCGACAGGGCAGAGAACTCCTCTGTGCCCACCACAGCAGCCCACTCAGGTTTCTCACTTCTGAGAATGCTCAGAATTTTTCAAATGCCTGTACCCTCTACCACATAGCCTCACATAGAACTCTCTATAGGCACTTTTTTCCCCTCTGGTGCCTTCATTAGTATTGCTCTTATTTTCCTCACTAGATTTTGATCATCTCTTATATACCTGGGTATTAGGTAAGATAATCAACTAAGATAAAAATCATGTAAAATCAAAATCACTTTTAAAACCCTCTTAATATTATATGATATTAAGGATTTATTATAAATATTATATTTGATATGGGAATGGTGGAAATGGAGAAAGAAAAGTCGTTTAGAGATACATACGGAAGGGCTTATGCCCAAAGTGACACGGTGTCTGGGGTTTGATTTAAGGTAATAGAATGAAAATTAAAAGTGGGTGGGCAGGTAAACCAAGATAAAATAAATATTGATAATTATTGAAGCTGGGTAATGGATATGAAGGGATTTCTTATGATATTCTCTCTACCTTTATATATATTTGAAAGTTTATATATTCAAAATGTAAAAAACACGTTAAGTGGCCCACTAATGACTATACGTATATATACATACACATACATATAAATATGTACATACAGATATACATGCATATACATATACATGTACACACAAATATTTTATTCAGGATTACTATATCATGCTCACTGACATTTGAGGAGAGTAAGCAACAACAATAGAACTTTATGTAGTTTGGGTGTTCTCAAAGTCCATAGTGGTAAATCTGGCATGGGGTTGTTTCTAATGGCTTCATGCCCACAATCATGTTTTACCCCACTTTGGTTTGCTATTAAATCTCTATTGGATTAATTCATGTTAATAGATCCTCCAGCTGCTGCAGAGATTAAAATTAATAATTTAAGTAAAAGTCTAGAGTCTGGCACACAGTAGCCATTCAGCATTTATTTATTGAAGTTGAATTTGTGTTTTATTTCATCATACTTATATGCTATTTGTTCTTTTTAAGTTATAGATGAGAACATGGTCACTTAATTCCTACTTTTCCAAGGGTAATATCTGAATTAGTTCCAAGGATCACTATGGCTCTCATACCTTTGGGTCATCGAGCTACTTACTATTAGTACAGTGTGGATTCTAATGTCAGAGTGGAAGATGGAGGTAAGATGGATTAACTGCAGTGTGGACCTTTTTTGGCTTAGCACACAGCCAGGCAGAATTGCATTAGATTGGATATTAGACTCTCATCTTTAGAACAAACCCACTAAAATTGGATAGCAGAGCCAATTTAAGTATTGGGAGACTTAGCCGAAGTCTATAAGAAGCCTCATAGACTTTTAAACAAATGTAAGTAACCACTATAAAAACTGTGCAGAGAGATATATTTAAAAACATAGGAGATAAATAAAAATGGAATTCTAAAACATGTTCAAGTAACACATAAGATGGCAAGAAAATGGAAACAGCAATAAGAACACAAATGAAAAACAATAATATGGAAAACTTAAGCCCTAGACTTTAAATATAAATGGTCTAAATATGCCAATTAAAAGACATAGGTTGTCAACATGAATTAAATAACAAATTGAAACAAACAAAAACATGACCCAACTATAGGCTGTCTAAAAGAGGGTCATTTCAAATATAATGTGTAGGTAGGTAGCAGGTACACACACACACACACACACACACACACACACACACACACACACATATATATATATATAATGGAATAAAACTCAATGAACTATTGAGATATACAACAACCTTGATGGACTTCTTCAATGGCTACATACTTACTGAAAAAAGTCAATCTCAAGGTTACACTTACTTATACTATATGATACCATATGTATAATAGTCTCAAAATAACAAAACTACAGATTAATGGTTACTCAGGGACAGAGATGCAGACAGAAAGATTGAGGGGGGTGCGGTTAAAAGAGGTGGCATGAGGGAGTTCTTTGGTGAATGACAGAATAGCTTTGTATATTGATAGCAGTAGTAGTTACACAAATCTATACAAGAGATAAAACTCTTGACAGAAAGACACACCCACAGATGAATGTAGATTTGGAAAAAATGATAAAAACTGAAAGGGTCTGTACTCTAGGTTACAATAATATACAAATACCAATTTCCTGGTTTTTATATTGCATTGCAGTTATATAAGATGTCACAATTGGGGTGACAGGATGAAGGATACACGGGACTCTGTACTATTTGCAATTTCCTGACTCTATACTTCTTTCAAAATAAAAAAAAAAAAAAAAAATTAAAAAGCTTGTGTGAAAATTTGTTGGCATTTCTCCTAACATGAGAAGTGCCTTTTTCTCTACTTTTGATCCTGGTGAGTCTTTGTGGTACAGTGACAAATAAAAGATGGCAGAAGTGATGCTGCATGATTTCTGAAGCAACCTTACAAAAGGCCGTGCAGCTTATGGGGTTACTCCCAGAATACCTGATCTGGGTGCCTTCAGCTGTCACATAGGAAGCCTAACAATCCCAGGGCCACCACATGTAGAGCTCACCTGGAGGGCCATATAGAGGAGAAGGAGATGCCTATGGAGCCCCAGCTGTTCCAGCCCAGCTGTTTAATTTTTTCTGGCCCTGGTACCATATATTTTGGTGAAAAGCCTTTGAGATGACCTCAGACATAGCTAACATCTGACTGCAACCACATGAGAGCTCCCAAGACTACCTGAGCTCAGTCAACCCTCAAAATTGTAAATGAGATAAATTGTCATAATTATTTTAAGCCATTGTTTGGTGGTGGTTTGTTATGCAAATATAAATATCCAGGACACACGACACACAACCAGTTCAAGGTCACTTTCTTGAGGCAGGGCCAAGTTGCAAAGGGAAGATGGATTTTACACACCTGGTCATTTTTGGTTGGAGACGATAATGAAGCATAATGTTACAGCTAGCTGGCCTTCCCCAAGGCCTCCTGAGCCTACAAGGGACATCTCCGCTTACGATTCGGCAAGTTCAATCTCTTGGTCACAGTTAAAACAGCTGAACTCATTAATGTTCTTTGGTAACTCTTGACATGTATTTCTTTTTCTTTATCCTTTATGAGAATGTCAAGAGAGCTCTGGTCCAGGCCTCAGATGACCTGTGATCTAGACAGCTCTATTGTTGTCAGAAATTTGTTTACACGGGAAGAAATCTAACTCAAAATGGCTTGAATTAAAAATAAACAAGTAAGTAAATAAATAATAGTACTGTCCCAGACTACTGAAAATTCCAGGAGACTGCTCTAAGGCCTCAACGATATCATTAGAAATCAGTATTTCTTTGTTTCTTTTCTTTTTTGATTTGCTACGTTGGTGTCATTAGGTGAATTCTTAGTAAATAATCTCTGGCAGTTCCAGGACTATAACTCTACCAACTCAGCAGCCCTGGTGGGAAAGAGAACTTACCTTTACTAATATTTCTAGGACAATTCCAGGAACTACATGTCATTGGCCTGGCTGGGATCACTAGCGCATCACTAATCTAATCACTACTTGGCCAACCCTGGGCTGTGTGCCAAGCATTGGCCCTTGACGGCAGGCCCCAGGCAGGTACTGGGGCCTATGCCTGAACCCTATATGCTGAGAATTGGGAGGGATACTTCCTAAAAGGGAAACTGAGGTGCTGTTAGCATATTAGGGGGCCAAGGTAGACACAGTACATTACCCACAGGTCTCTGTGGCTTTACATATCCCACCTAAACTTCCTAGACCTCGGAGAAGAAAGATCATTCGATTGCCGAATGCCTATCCATCTTGAAAGTTTAATGATTTACAATGATGCAGCAGAAACCTATTATTGGGATGGTACAAGGAAAACCATTTACTTTTGATACCATCATTGTGATGGTTTCTGCCACTGCAGACTGTCAAAAAAAAAAAACAGGGACAGGTTGGTTTGAATCTGTAAATAAAGAGAAGAAAAGAAAAACCTGAAGCTCCTCTTCTGCTCTCTTGCCTTCTCCCTCCTTCCTCCAACAATCTTATAAAATAAACCACTTGCCAAGATTGTGAATCATGCAAACTTTTCAAAAAATCTGTGGTGACTCCAGTCATCATCGGATTGTTGAAGAGCAGAGCCTAGGAAAAGTTCTTTTGTTTTCAGGATTTGCTAATGAAGCCTGTTTTGATGGACAGCCCTAAGCATCTCAGTGTCTCTGTGAATCTACCACGATTCGAAGCATCCAAGTCCTGGCAGGCTGATTTAATGAGGCACTGTGTTGGAAATGATTACCAAGCTGATAGAAGTGTCACGTGAAGCTGGATGACTTAGAGTCCTGCCTGCCACCAGGTGCCTTTGGGGTGCATGCAAATCAGGCTGATGCTATCAATGTGGACAAGCAGAAAGAAGATGGCTCCACTTGAAATGCAATTAGCCTTCCATTGCTCCTACTGCCACTGAATTAATAGGTCTGTTGTTTCATTCACACCTCCGCTCACCCCTAGGAGCCTGCACCTAGCTGTGGAACAAGTTCACACCGTGTGCTTTCCAGGTGCTGAGCAAACCATTTGCACTTGTCACTAGCATTTTTACCTGTGACTTGCTGAAGCACAGAATAGAATATTAACTCTCACATTTTTCTAAAAGACACAGATAAAGCTTCCTCCTCTGCCTCGGACATAGGAGTCTCCTTGGACCTCTCACCCATACTCGGAATTGCAATTCTCCACTGGGAAGTACACTCATTTTCCAAGTTCTTATTGGAACTCTTATTTCTTGTTTTTCTCTTGCCTTGTATTACTTCCTTGTGTCAACAATAATAGCATCAATAACAACATTCATGAAATAATGAATTTTGAGTGCTCAGTATGTACTAGTCACTGCTTTATGTGGTAGATCTAATTTAATTCTTATAACAACTATTTCCTACAGTTTACAGACAAGGAAACCAAGAATTAGATGGTTAGGAAACAAGCCCAAGACCATGCAAAAGTCTGAAATACAAGTCTATTTGATGCCAAAAACTATTTAACTCAGCATGTTATATTTGTTCACATTGCACTGGTATATCAGGAAGGAGGAAGATATTCTTGCTGGTAGAAGCAGAAAAGATAGTACACTTGGTATTCGTAGCTCTAAGGTTAGAAACCCTAGGCTAGTGAGATTGGCAAGGTAAGGCTTCTGTGATGTTGGGAGTTTGAGGCTAGGCAACTTTGGCCACCACCTGCCTCTTCCCCTGGAAGCATCAGGAACCAGAAGGGAGAAAAAGAGAGGGGCTGTGGCTCAGTGAGGGAAATCAGTGCTGTGCGGGAGACAGTGGCACCACAGAGATTTTCTCTCGAATCTCCATGGTGTTTATAAGTGCCTGGCATGTTTCCAGAAACTTAGGTCTTGCTTAGTTTTACCTACATCCTCTCAAGCCTTTATAAGAGTTTCAAAAATATAATTCTGGTGAGTACTAATATCCAAGTCAGTGCCACTGCTAGAAGCTGCTGTAACTATAACTTAAGGAGAAACAGATTGTTTTGCCTTTTATTATATACAGACATTATTCAAAGTGATTGCATTTCTTCTCCTCTCTTTACGAAGGGTGCCCGTTACTCAATCATGGCTGGAGTTCCACTGCCCCCAGGAAACCATCCCTGTTTGCCCTAGAACATTGGTCTATCTCAGTTCTCAAATGTTTGTATCACTCATTACGTATACCACAGTATAACACTACTGCGTCCTGCCCTGATCTGTGTTCTTGAGTTGATTCGCTTCTGAGTCATGGAATTCACTAATTAAACCTGTGAGACTAAGTAGCGTGAAACTACAGCACATTTCTTCCGAGGCCTCAGACGGAAATGATAACCAGGCTTTGAGCAGATAAAGCAGACCCGGGCAAAACGGTGGCCACCCGGCATTGGCTGTGACTCAGCACCAGGAAATTATTTCCAGGTCAAAATATGAGGCAAGATGATCTTACTCTTATGTGGAATCTAAATCTAAGATGATGTTACTCTTATGTGGAGAGAGAGAGGAGAAAAAAGAAATAGAGTTGAAATCATAGGAGCAGAGAGGGGAAGAGTGGTTACCAGTGACTGAGGAGGGGAAGGGAGAATGGGGAGAGGTCAGTCGACAGGTACAAAGTTAGAGCTAGACAGGAGGAGTAAGTTCTGGTGTTCTGTTGAGCAGTAGGGTGATGACAGTTAACAGTAAAGTATGGTATATTACAAAATTGCTAGAAGAGAGGCTTTTGAATGTTCTCAGCACAGAGAAATGATAAATGAATGAGGTGATGGATAAGCCAAATACTCTGATTTGCTAAATGTACAATGTATATATGTATCAAGACATCAAACTGTACCCCCAAAATAAGGACAATTACAATGTGTCAACTTAAAAGGAAAATAAAAGAAAAAAAAAAAAAACTATGGGACAATGGTGGCCACTCGCGTTTTTTTTCAAAAAATGTCCATAAAATTTGATTGTATGGTTGTGTGTAACATATGAATTCTCCCAATTTAAAATGATGTCCCCTAATTTGTAGTAAAAATTAATATTGTGTAGGCCAAATAAAATGTCTATAAAAATGTTGGCTAAACAGCCTCTATTTTGGCTAGAAGACTATATTACGAAGTATAAGCTTTAGGGTGAATAAGTCAATTGGCAATGTTTTTTTTTTTTCTTCCAGGAACTAGATTCCTTGTCTTAAACACTTGGGACAAATGTTCAACATTTTTCTGGTTGAATTTTCTCATCTAGAAAGTAAGGATAATTCATTTAAACAAGGTCATGGAGTAAAAGCAAGGGTTAAGTAAAGACATGTATATAAAAGCTGAGTACAACAGCTGACATATAGAAAATAATAAATAGTAGCAAGAATCAATAAAATGAGTATAGCAGTATTTGTAATTACTGCCATGATCACAGTAGAAATAATAATAGTCATAATTTATCAAATTTTCACTCATCATTACTAAATCTCTATGAGAAAAATACTGTGAGTAATTTTGGTGATAGTAATAGTAGTAGCTATTGAAGCAGCAGCATCCGTGGTAGTAATAATAGCAACAATAATAGAAAGAACCAAAAATATATTAGAAATAGTATTGATAGGTCTTTAAAAATATGGTTCATTCTTTGTATTTTTTCATATATTCCTCTTGCCACTGTCAAGAGTCCATGTGATATTGCTGGGCACACAGCATGTCAATAAATACTTGTTCAATTGCTTGTTTGTCCCTAGAAACCCATTAGAAACCTAGTTCTATTTTATTCTATTTATTTATATCCAGGAAGGATTTATGGCACCTGGTTCTTTTTGTACGCCCTCTGACAAGCCATGCAGCTGCACCATTGAAATCTTTACCTAGGAAGCAATTCTCTCAGGTCTCAAGAACAGAGAGATAAAACATCTCCTCACCTCTACAGCGGGGGAATGGTGTCCTGTTGGGGAAAAATAAGAACACCAACGACTAAAAATTTTTTTAAAAATAGCTGAGTATAGAAAACTGTGTCTTTTAATGCCAGGAGCTGTCAGAGAGATGCACCAGTGAAATCTTTCACACATTTTGTCCATGCAGCAAGATCATTTGCTTGGCTGTCTTAGGGCCCCAGCTGTGACAGATCCTCATTTCTGCCCGGCTAAAGCCACAGCCAGATGGTGGGGCCAACTCAGCACACCTCCGTGACCTCCCTGACGCAGAAGTAGTCACCAACCGTGTTCCGCCCGTCTTGATTCCTTATGGTGGGGTTCCTGACCTTGTCTTGGAGGTGTCAGGGTTCGAGGCAAGGCATGCTTCATTTAATGTAGGTCTCCCAGAGAGAGTCACTGCTTGACCTAAGAACCAGATGGATGCCCCAGCTAACAGGAACCATATACCATGAAAACAGCAGACATTCAAAACACTTCCCAACATCAGTGAAGAAAGGATTCACCTCTTGGTTTTGTGAAGACTGTTGTCATTGACAAATTTAATATTATTCACTACTTTGGGAAGTTATTCTTGGTAAGGAAAATTTTAAGAGATATATTTGTAAAGCTCATTATTCATGTCAACAGATTACCTTCTCATTTAGACCTGTTTACATTTCTTCTCAAACTTAACAGGATCCAAGCTAAAAAAAAAAAATTCATCTTCTACTTTCAAACCTGTTTTTATTCTTCATTCACAACTTTCTCACACTCGCAACCGCCAAGCAAGAATTCTGGAAACCGTTATCGTTCTTCAGTTTATTCCCAAACCCCATCAATCACTGAGGTTTGTTGAGTCCAACACCTATGTTTCTCTCTGCTCCAAACCATGAGCAAGGCCCAGGCTGTTTAGTCCATTATCCACACGGCAGCCAGACTTTAGCCAACAGCAAATCTGACTTTCACCCTCAAGCTAAAACGCCTTCAGCGGTTTCCCGTTGTCCTTAGAATAAGTCTGAGCTTCTCCGCACAACTCGCAACATTTCTCGGGGATCCGACCTATTTCTATACAGCCCATCTCTGATCCCTTCAGATTCTATTAATTGAATTGGACTGATAATTATTAGCTCTTGAAAAAATATAGTAGCCAGCACTTCTCGGGTGGCCGGTCTCTAAGGTGGCCCTCGAAAGTCTTCACCTCCCAGGATTCATGTCCTTGTGTAGTTCCCTGCCACGGCGTATCAGGTGTGGTCTGGCTGACCACGAGAATACAGTGGAAAGTGCAGTGTAATTTTGAGGGTAGGACGTAACTTGTATTGTCACATCCTACTTGTTTTCTTGCATTGTTTGCTCTGAGGGATACCAGCCACCATGGCACAAAGTAAGAAGGTCTCCTGCCAATAGGCAGTGCCAACTTGCCAGCCATGTGTGTGAACCATGTTGAAAGGGATCTTCCAGCTCCAGTCAACTACTCAGATGACTGCAGCCCAGAACCCCAGAGAAACCCGGAACCAAAATCATTCATCTGAGCCCTTCTTGAACTCCTAACCTCTAGGCACTGTGAGATTTTATATGTGTGTGTGTGTGTGTGTATGTGTGTGTGTGTATATATATGTGTGTGTGTGTGTATAAACACAAATATATATTTTATATATATTTATATTACATATTTTTTATATTTTTATGCTCTTATGCACTTATGTAGTATACAACTATACATATACACACACACATGAGTATATAATTATACAACTTTATATATATGGTTGTTTCAAGCCACTGACTTTTGAAGTCATTAGATACACATCAATCAATAACTAATTCAACTTAACACTTGTATGTGATGTGCTATTCTAAATATTCTACATATAGTCACTTATTTAATTATGACAATGACTCCCCAAAGTAGTTACTATTATTGGTCCCATTTTACAAATGAAGAAATATAGGCACTGTAAGATTATAAGAGTCTTTCCTAATGTCACAGAGTTACTCACGATTGGAGCTAGAATTTGAAGCCAGAGTTACAGGGAGACTTATGAAACCTACTTCTCTCTCATCTTTTGTGATTACAATTTGGGTCTTTCTAAATATAATTATGCAGACCCATTTTCATTAAAGGGACTGCCCATACTGTTCACATTCTTGCTGATCAGGAAGAACCTGTTTCCCTTGACTCAAAAGGGGTTGCAAGGAACTCCTTCATTTCAGTAGATGGCCAACAAGTTTCTATCCTGCTTTGGTACATTTCAGAAACATGGCCTGGGACACCTGATGGAGTGCTTTTTTGCACCACCCCACTTACCCTGTCAATTAGCAACTACCCCGGCACTGAAACTGGAGACATTAACAAGACAACCTACAGTTAAGGTCACAGCCAAACAGGGGGAAAAAGAAAAAAAGAAACACCCCCTGTGTCATCCGGCAAATTCAATAATGGCTTGTACTATTAACAACCCTCCCAGATAATACTCAATTAACAAAATCACCCAGTATAATGACCTCTATTAGCTCCAGGAACTTTGAAAAAGACCTAAAGAGTCATTTAGAGACCATTATCAACCTTAGAACAAGGTCATGTGTACTGGAGATTCAACCTCCCTTAAACACTCTAGAGCAAGGCTACTTGCCTGGACAGCCAATAATAACAAATCAATGGCTTAAATCTGTAGTCGTATAGGAAATTTTGTCGTGGTGCTACCATCGCCAATATCTGAATGTTTTGCACTGAAAGTTTCTTTGTTTCCTTGAAAGGTACAGAAATTTTCTTCAATTAAAACTCTGCTTTATTCTTTTCCAAAATGCCACATTTTAATAATTTTATAGAGACTATTTTAAGCTTCCAACTTATTGAGTAAATGTTTTAATATATAAACAAACAGAATTTTATTTCTATACTTAGACACTACAATGGACATACTTCTATGTACTAAAACATTCTCCATAGTAATAGCCAGTGCCTGGCATGACGTATCTCCCTTCTGTCTCAAATGTCATGGTATGTTGAATAAACTTCATTCATTTATTCATCACATGCTTTGTTCATTAACAAATTTAATTAGATTCCTATTTTCTGCCAGGTAATGTTTTGTTTGATTGCAAATAATGCAGTAAATGATAAGCTTTTGGCCTCATAGAACACATTATCTTGTCCAAAAGGGAAGAAAAATAAATGACAAAAATAAAACAAGTAAATAATCTATATATAAATTTGGATATAGAAAATTCCCATAAGAAAAAATAAATCAAAATAAACATTACAGAGAAATTGAGTAGGAGGGCTACTATAAGGGGTCATCAGAGAAGGGTCCACTGGTGAGGTAGCATTTAAGCAAAGACCTCAATGAAGCACTTAGACAATGCACAGTTAGCTAATATTCATCCCAATTTCATTATTTGCTGCGTGAGAAGTAGTTAAAAGTTAGTAAACCTTTACCACACACCAGGTATCTTCCTAATTCACCTTGATGTATAGGTATTCTTATCTGTCAGGGTCACATTTTACAGATCAGATGAGGCTAAAAAAACTTATGTAACTTGGCCAAGATTATATAGCTAGTAGATGGTCAAACAAGGATTCAAGTCCATGACTCTTTGATATCAGAGTCCATGACATATTGGGAGAAAATGTATAACATATGAAGAAATACCTAGCATCGAGATCTGGAGGCCCTGCCTTAAATTCCCTACTAAGCTTTTACAACTCTAGTACTTTGGTTCAAAGGAAAAAAAGATGATGGTTTTGCTTCCAAAGTTTAACCTAAGCCAACTTTTTTGACAAGACTCCAATGGGTCACTAGCCAAAATGATTTTCAAAAAAAAATTCCTATGAACACTCTCTAGTTATATATACATATATATATAATATATATATGAAATCATATTCACATATATTTGTGGATATATGTGGATAAGTGTGTGTGCATATATATGTGGTATTATACAGGAAACAAACTATTAATATGAATAGGCACTATCAGTTTTTAGTTTGACTTCAAGAAGGAAGAGGCTCTTTCCACCAAAGGGTCCCCCTTACTTCTCTGCTCTCAATAGAGACAATGGAGAAAGTGCATCCAGCAGTGGAGCTGGCCACTGTCTGGTGACATGGCAGATAACAATAGAGAGGAGGGTTGCAGCACTGTGTACCCATTCCTAAAAATCCCACAGAAAGATCGACATCACTGTCTGTAATGACCAGTGAAGGCTTTGAAACAGAGTCAACTTCTCAGGCACATGGGCAATAAACACCATAATGCACCCAGAAGAGAAATCAAGTATGGTGAGCCCAAAATGATTCCACTGGTCACAGGCATGCATCTCAAACACAAGTTATACTCTGTGGGCAACCAGGGGTGGGCCAGGGGGCCTCCAAAACTATAGGAGCTTTGTGCGTATGTGTAGTACAGATGTGTAGGATACCTGTTTTACAAATGTCTAAACTAAAAGGAAATTAGCTGGCTGATCAATCGATAGTAAATTGGATTGTACCTTTGTTGACATGTCTGCTCTCAGTGTCAAAGTTTATTTAACTATTGGCTGCAGATCTCAGAGCTATTAACATTAAAATTGCATTGAATGAGCCAAGATCAAAGATGCCTCTGATGTTTACACATTAGGCATGAAAGCTAATTACTCACTAATCCTGGAGGGTTTAAAATGCCTTTAATGTATTAAATACCCTTGAGGACCATACATATTTTTTAATGGGTTGAGGACAGACCCTTCAACACAGGTGGAATCTAATAGCTGAAGAGCAATAGTAGGTCACCAGGGAAGATGACCTGACAAACGTCAACAGGAGAACCATTGCTATCTCTTGTCATAGAGAAATCTTGAATTCTCTAACCAAAGTGTACAATAAAAATTCACAATCAATTGAAAAAAAGAAAAAAGATGCAAAACAATTTATGTTGGATTTTTAAAACAAATCATATATTTCAAAGAACTCCTTTGTTCTATGTCCTTGCATCTCCTGTTAATTTCTGTCATTCATATCATCCTTCTCTTACTCACATGTGCATGACTGAAGTCAGCCAGTATCTATTACGTACATGTTAAGCCCAGTGCTAGGACGATGTTAGGCACACAGTCTCAGTGGTTCTCAAACCTTCCCACGGAATCACCAGCAGGTTTTGTTAGGACATGGACTGTTGGGCTCCACCCTCAGTGTTTCTAATTTATTAAGTCTGTGTTGGGAACTGAGAATTTTCATTTCTAAGTTCCCAGGCAATGCTGCTACTGGTTCAGGGAGCACACTTTGAGAACCACTACCATAAGGAAAAAATGTAAGAAGCGCTAAATTTCTAGGTAATTAATGTATTGTTATGTCATTTTTATAGATGTAAACACTAAATCACAGAAAGAATAAATAGTTTACTTACGATGAACAGCTAGCCAAGGACTAAAAGTGATTTTGATCCTATGCATCTTGCCTTACGTTAAGACTCTCAGAACACCAAATTGAGACAAGATTTTTTTTATAGTAACAGAATTACAGACCAGGATTTTCTTCTCTCTTTGTGGCAGCAACCTAACCACTAAACTTTCCTTCTTCTATAAAACTTTTTAAGCAACCTCTGGTTCAATAAAACCAAAGTAGTGCTACATTAGAGGGTGAGCATTTCCTGACCCCTTATTCTGACTCCTGGGTGTAATAACTGACAAAACCAGAAGCAGAACCCAGAGACACACTTGTCAGAAATGAACAACTCACGGCTCAAGTCAACAATGAAAGCACAACTGGGAGACAAAGGTAAAACCTAAAGCTGCTGTTGTTGAATGAACAGGATGTGAGGTGGAATTGCAGAAAACAGGGGAATTTCACAAACAAGCAACAAATCTCTGTCAGTTCTTATCATCAAAAATTGTTCGAAACATTTAACAGCGTCCCTTGGCCTGCAAATAATTAACACTATTGCAAAAATAGTTCCGAAAAGTGGACAGCTGACAGAAAGTCAAACTTGGCAACTATACCCTATAATTGGTGAGGGAAATGGGAGCTCACTTCCTCAAAGCACTTATAAGAACAAAGCATCAGCTTCACTAAGAACAATAAACATAATTGAAATATGGTAAACATAAAAATTTTATCTAGGTGGATGATGGATTAAAAAAACCTATCTGAATTAGTTTTCTATTGTTGTGTGAAAAATCACAACAAATTTAGTGCCTAAACCAATACCCACTTACAGAATGTGATTTCACATTCTGTAGGTCAGAAGTCCAGGTGGCATTGAAAGGTTCTCGTTGTGTTCTTTACTGCAGGCTCTATGGAATAATCTGATTTCAACTTCATTTGGATTGTTGGTGGAATTCCATTCCTTTTGGTCATAGGACTGAGATCTCTGTTTTTTTGCTAGCTGTTGGCCAGAGACCATTTTCAGTTCGTAGAAGCCACTAAGGTGCCATCCACGTCAGAATGAGAATCTCCTTCTTCCTGAATTCTTCTGATGCTTTGAATCTCTCTCAATTTATTTTCTGCTACCATCTAGAGAAAACACTCTACTTTTATAGGGCTGATGTGAGTAGATTGAGCCTGCATTGATATTCTCCCTATCTTAAACTCAATTCATTAATCACATTTGCAAAATCCCTTTCACCGTATAACATATAATCACCACAGTCACACCAGGGAGCAAAAGACATTGAAGCTATTAAGAAATCTTCCTACCACAGTATCTGACATCTGTGTGTGAGCACATACACATTCATACACACATACATTGATATTTACATCAACTTATAAATAACACATTTAAAAATAGGGAAAAACCTATATCATCAGTAGACACCATGGGTAAGTTCACCCCTGAGGAGACTTAGTCTACTAGATATGCAGCCTCCCACATTGAGAAATGACCCATTGTGATCCAGCAAAGCAAAACATGAGAAGCAACATTCCACTAATGCCTCCTAACTCACAAGGTAAAACCTGGAGAGATGGGGATCATGATTATGGTTATGATCATGGTCATCTCCATATTTCTGAAGTTGTAGGCTAAATCAGGAGGGCTCATCTAAATTGAGTAGGAACCTTATGACAGACAGAGCTTACTCTTGGTGTGCATTGATGAGGAGAATCCAATGAGACACGATGAGGCAACTCAACTGTAGCTGCTGCCTTGGGCGCACACCAGTGCCAAGCAAACAGCTATTCAATCAGCAAATTTTTATCGAATGCCAAACCCGAATGTAAGCACTGGGAATGTGATTGAGTATGAGACATATGAGGTTCCTCCTTTCATAGGGATTCCAATCTACAGGAGAAAGATAACAATAAGCAAATGAATGGATAAACTAAGTGACCAATGACTATGATAAGTAAGTGCTATGGAGGAATTATAAAATGGATATGCAGTTGATGGTGAGAAAAGGCACATATGGCCAAATGAAGCATCTGAGCTGAGAAGTCTATGTTGAAATGGGGTCAGCTAAGAGTTCCTGAGAAAAGGGTCTTTAGGCAGAGGGAATTTCCAGAGTTCAGGAGGCAATAAAAACCCTGGTAAGAAAGAAGTAAAGGAAGCAAACGAGAGTCGTAGGTGATGAGGACATGAGATAATTAAGGGTGATACCACACAGAGCCTCTTAAGCAATGATAAGGAATTTGGATTTATATCAGTACAGTGGCAAGCCACTAGATTTCAAGCTGGGGAGTAAAATAATCTCATTTATATTTATAAGAGATCTCCCGACTTGTAGACAAGGATCCTAGAAGGTATCTACTCCAATGATCTAGGCAAAAGATGATGTTGCTTGATCAGTATGACAGATGGAGAGAAGGGGTTAAATTCAGACATGCTCTGCAAATAGACTAGAGACGGCCTCCGCAGCACATGCTGAAAGGAACTTTCCTGAATAATAGGAAAGTCTCAAAGACTGCTGCTGGCTGGGCCCCTACCTTTGCCCCTAATCTCTTCCAGGCTGTTAGAATTCCTATATAGGCAAAAAAATATGAACAAATAAATACTTTCCCATTTTCCTCTACCTAAACTTAAAAAAAAAAATTTAAGATAGGGCCTGTACAACCACCAAGAGACTCCACCTCAACAGCAAATGCTGGAAATGCACAAGCCTCCCCAATGCAAAAATGAAGAAACAGAAAGATAATCCTACAAAAATTCATATATGAATGTTCGTATCATTATTATTCATATAATTATTCCACAGTGGAAAGAACCCAATGTCCAGCAACTGGTGAGTGGATAAACAAAATGTGATATATCCATAAAGCAAAGCACTATTCAGCAATATAAAGAAACTAACTGCTGGTTCCTGCTACAACAGGGATAAATCTCAAAAACACAAACATAAGTAGAAGAAACCAGATGCAAAAGACCACATGCTTTATAAGTTCATTTATATGAAATGACCAGAAAAGGCAAGTCTATAGACATAGCATGTATATCCATGGCTGACTGGGGCTGGAGGTTGGCATGGGTGGGGAGTGATTACAAATGGGTCTGAAGGATCTTTTGGGGATTATGGATTTCTTTTTTAATTTTTATTTTGGTGATGGTTGTACTAGTCTGTAAAGTTACTATAAATTATTAAATTGTATAATTAAAAATCATCAGGTAAATGAAAATTACTGGTAGTTTAAAAAAGTTAAAAGAAAGTATTCAATTAAGAGTTAATTCATAAGAGGAAAAAATAGATAATTATTAATTCATATTTGAC
Organism: Mirza zaza; assembly: GCA_008750895.1. NCBI lineage: Eukaryota > Metazoa > Chordata > Mammalia > Primates > Cheirogaleidae > Mirza > Mirza zaza. The sequence continues at coordinate 41,825 of VSMD01059330.1, forward strand.
ACAAGTTTAAATAAGAATGTATAGACACAAAGGAAATAGGAGCCAGGAAAGATTCCATGAAAAAAAAAAAAAAGCAAATTGTCAAATAAAAAATGGCAAAAGTCCTTCACTGAGTGAAAGAATAAAAAGACTGTGGTTTATCCACACAATGCAATAATATTCAGCCAAAAAGGTAAAGATATATTTTAATCTTAAACGCATACTAATAAGTGAAAGAAGTCAGTCTTAAAAGGTTACATAACTCTGATTCCCTTTATATGGCATTCTGTAAAACGCACACTGTTGAGACAGAACAAAGATCAGTGTAAGCCAGGGCTTTTGGATGGAAGGAAAAAGGTTGAAGAAGTAAAACAAAGGGGATTCTTTATGGTCATAACATTGTTTTTTGTAATACTGTCATAGTGGGTAGAGGACACTATGTATTTGTCAAAACCCATAGAAATTTCTAACAAAAGGAGGGAAACTTAACATATGTAAATTTTTAAAAATAATAATTTAGGAAGCTGGAGGGTCCTAGAATAGAATGTAGAATGTCACAAAACAGTCTGTGCAACAAACATATAAAACAATCTGATTAAAATGAGTAGGAGAAAAAGTGTTGACCTAATTGACTTTGGAAATCAGTGGAATTTGTAAGACTAAAGGCAAAACAAACTGTACCTCTCACTGTTCTCTAGTTGATAACATTGTTTTCCCTGGGATCTAGGTAAACACAATTCTGAAGCCACTACACATGTGTATAGGAAATGAACAATTAAGTAAATGGACATCAGATGGCAGGAACCAGTTTTCTCACTGCGGGAGAGGAAGATTCCAGATAAGCAAGGGGAGAAGGCTAGAATGATCCACGTAGTAAGGGATTAGAACTGGAGACATCAGCATAAATTCATCTTTAGCTTAAAATAGATACAGATGGTTACATATAGAAATATATTACATATATGTATGTATTTTATTGATTATTTATTTCCTTGCTCTGTCAGCTGAGAGGGGCTAGAACAAGGATATCTCAGTAAGAACAAGTACACTGAGCACCCATACTTTGGTTATATTACCATTCTCCGATAAAAGGGTTTCATGGAGACATGGATGATACCAGGCCTGGGATAGAAAATATACAAGATGAGCCTGGAACATCCTGTAGTGCAAACAAATAAAGAAATGCTTTAAAAAAGTGAAAGAAAGAAACAAAAACGACATTTATGGGGAACTATCAGCAGGACACAGGAGTCAGCTGAAAGAGCTCACAATAGACAAAGTTGGAAAAATTTGAGCAACAAAATAAATAAATTAGTACTCAGTTACAACTGAAAGTATAAAATATTCATTTTGAAGCAAGACTTGTCAGTGAAAAAAAGAATGAATAAAAAAATAAAAAAAAAATTCATGAGCTCATATAAATAAATATATGATATAAATATTTAATATAAATATGGGGGAAAATAAAATAAATGAAAATGGGTAGGAATAGGTAAATCTCCCATGCAAAAGAATTACCAATCATTTATAACACTTCACTGTAAAGATGCTAGAGCATAACTGCCCACTCCTTAAGTGTGGGCTGTGCGTAATGAGTTTCTTCCAAAGAGTAAAGTCTGAACAGGGGGAGAAAAAGAACAACTTGGCAGTGGAGAAAGCTGACAGACACCATCTCAGCAAGGCGATCAAGCCTAACATCAAATGTAATAAATCATGTTGATAATGTCTACCCTTGACATGAGGTGATGAAAATGATATGCTTTACCTTTGGGGTATTTCCCCAAAAAAACCAAAAACATAATCCCAGTCTAATGATGAGAAAAATATCAGACAAATCCTAACTGAGGGATATTCTAACAAATTCCAAACCAGTACACCTTATAAATTGTCAAGGTCATCACCGTCAAGGAATGACTGAGAAACTATTGTAACAAAGAGGAACCTAAAGAGACACAAGGACCACATGCACTGCAGTATTTTGGATCAGATAATGGAACAGGGCATTACGTAAAATAATAAAGAATCTTGATAAAGTATGAATGTTAGTTAATAACAATGCATCACTATTGATTCATCAATTATGACCAATGCACCATCCCATCTTGAGATCTTAATAACAGGATACACTGTGTATGGGGGATATGGGAACATTCTGGGCTATTTTCACAATTTTTCTGCAAATCTACATCTAGTAAAACATTTACAAGTTTATTTTAGAACGGCCAAAATGGCATCAAGAACAGGAGATGAAATGCTAAAAATAATTTAATTTCATAATAGAGTGAGCTCAAAAAGATAGCCTATATACAGAGAAGAAGAAGAAAGGTTGAAATAAGGAAACTGATGACATTAAAGGAGAGAAGAATTTCAAGAAATGTAAAAAGTGAAATCAAGATGAAGAGAATGGAGCACAAAGGAAGAGCACTAATCGGAGATTTAGAAGAAAGCCATGTAACTTAAAGTCTATATTTTGCATAACATATCTTTTCAATATTTTCATAATTCTGAAGATCTGGCAAGACTGAGGAGGTTTGTAAACTCTGTTATATATTCAATAGGGAGAAAGAAACTAAAGGAAGGGGAGAGAAGGGAAAAATACAAGTGCTAAAGGCAAGAAGAAAACAAAGATAAGGAAGTTATCAGGAGTATTCCATTGTTTTGAGGGGAACGAAAAAAAGAATTTAAAATGCTTAACATTAAGTTTTGTGATAAATGCAATAAAGCCTCTTCTTTTACATTCCAGAGAATCTCTCATAAAGATACGTATCGCTGTTTAATGTATTTGAACTGAAGTGTGTTTGTGTGTGACAGGTGTAATAAAATACTATCACGTGCCTGTTGCATGTGTGCAGTTGTGTGGCAGATGCAGTAAAATACTAAATCTGGCCTGAAGATGAATGTGACAAGGCCCATCTACCTTCAGGTTACAAGATAAAGTGAGCAAATCAAGTTTTAAAGTGGTAGTTGCATCATTCGCATGAGTAAATAATTACAGGGAAATGGCAATAGAAAGATATATATCTTACAATTGACTGTATTATAAGAGGTGACATTACAGGTGATATTTACTTTTCTCTGTTTCCATTTGATCCAACAAACATATAGTACATTTATAAACAGAAAATTCTAGTAGAAGTAGTTGAGCTCAGAATATCTCCTCCATGCCAGGACAATAAGAGACTCCCATCAAGATATAAACTCAATATTCCAAGTGGCATAATTGCCGAAAAGAAAGTTAACCTCCAGACAAGCTGGTGGAAACCATGAAGATACAACTTGTGCTTTTAGAACATTAGATAAACTCTTATCCCTGTGGAAAACTGGAGTCTGCAGAAGCCATCTCCCCCCGACTCCCCCGTGACAAGAGACATTAATTGTTAACTTCTGCTTCATGGCATTCTGAAATCTTCCACAGTCACTGCTTGTAAAGGAAGTTCACAACCTCTATTTGTGTCTCTTGGTGTCATATCAGAGTCCTTTTATGACAAGTGTGTACTTTCCACTGCACTGAGAGTCAAACCCAGTCTCTACCATGATTTTAGAGTATCTGCAGTCTCTACTCCCTAACCCTTTAAGATCCTCTCCATCACTCTTCAAGGGCCTTCCACACATCATTTTCTTTCTATCCTCTGCTCTTCAAACACACAGATTCTTTATTTCCTAAAAAAAAAAAAAAAAAAAAACGATGCCCCCCACCTGAATCTCTCTTAGCCTTGCTGACTCCCTTTCTTCTCTAAACTCTCAAATTCTATTGTATTAATATTTTTCTATCTATCCAGCCATCCATGTTCCCTACACTATACACACAAAATTCTATGCATATGTTTCATTAATGGCAGCATACTATTCATACTGTTTTATACCCTTTTTAAATTTAAGAATATGTCCGTTTATCCATTTATTTCATTGACTTATTCAACAAATATCTTTTTGAGCCCAGGGTATGTCAAGCATTATTCCAGATACTGCAGAGTAGTAGATAAGACAGCCTCTTGTCCTGAAAGTGATTACAATATTCTGATAAGGGAGGACAGAACTTGGAACATCAATAAAGAAAGAAGATCAATTTGCAATAACACAAGGTAACGAGATAGAGAGTGACTAGGGGCAGAAGTTGTGGCTTGGTTGGTCAGGGACGGTCTCTCAGAGGAGGTGAAGTCTGAGTTGAAAGCTGAATAAGAAGGAGCCAGTCATGAAAGAGCCAATGGGAGAGAATGCCAGCAGGCAAGGGGGCAGTGTGGCATTAACCTCTCAATAGCATGGCAATAGATATTCATCTACGAAGAGTTTTATTATTAACTACATACTCTACAATTATATGGAAGTTATAATAGATATTGTGAAATATTTCAGGTTGCTCTAATTTTTTAGCTTATATTTATTGATATAAAAAGATATTCATGCTTGATAAGATAAAAATGTATATGCACATGCAAACATTATAAATGACATAAAATATTTTATGTTCTTTTATAGAAAGATGTTCATAACGGAATGTTAAAGTTTAAAAAAAGTTATCGAGTACCATGTACAACCAGACTACATATTTGAGAAAAGAGATATGTAAAAATGTGCATTTATAATAAAAAGATAAACTTATGGATAGTATAATCAACAAAATATTAACGTACAATTGTAACACTGTTTATCCCGGGACTGGTGGCCATACAAACGTATCTCCTTTTTTTTGTATATTTTGAATTTTCTAAAATGGAAATATAAAACATATGACAAAAAATAATTTTTTGGAGAGAAAGGCAGATTAAAAAACAGTACATAAGTTATTTCACTTTTAAAAGAAATTATATGTGTATTTGCTTGTTCCTTTCTAGACACTAAGCATATATATTTGTGTGCATATTGAAGTTGTTCTCTCTAAATTACAACTGTAAATGACTTCGGTTTTCTTGTTTGATCATCTATTTTTCTATAATTTAAAAATACATCAATTGTATGATAGAATAACCTTAAGCAAACATTTTGTCTCATCGTGAAAATTTATATTTATAGAAGTTTTAAAATGCTGAAAATATAAAAAAACAATCATCTATGATGACTAAAATTAATACTAAAATATATGTAAACACATACACAGCTAGCTATTCACAGATAAAATTGCAACTAGCTGCAAAAAAACTTTACAATATATTATACTAAGTTGCTTATATGATGGAAACACCATAAAGATACATATTTGTAATATATATCAGGGGTCCCAACACTTTCCTTTAAAAGGTTAGATAGTAAATATTTTATGATTTGAGGGTCACCTGGTCTCTTATCCATTACACAACTCAGCCACGACATGAAAGTAGCTATAGACTGCTGTGCTACAACCAACCTTTATTTATGGATGCTGAAATTTGAGTATCATATAATGTTCATGTCATCAATATTTTTTTTCCAACCATTCAAAATGTAAAAGAAGCTATTCTTAGCTCACCAGAAAAACAGGTCGTGAGCTGGATTTGGCCCAGAGGTCATAACTTAAGGGCTCATCTATTTACTGTTTCCCACTTGTTTTATATATGGCATGACTCACGCGTAAACATTCAGTCTCTGCTAACCTTGGGCGGCAACACCATGCCACTTCTCTAGCTGATGTGAAAATAAACTGCAGCTTCTGTTAGAGATGTGCCCACTGGATTTTCCACAGGCATTAAACTGAATTGTCCTTCTCAGTATCAAACCAGATTTCGATTTCATCCTGAAGAAATATTGCTCTGGCAGAGAGCAGAGTCCCTAAATTTCCCAAGCAGTCCCTAAGGGGCAGCTTTTAAAGTAACATTAATGTCAATGGGAACTGCCCAGAACAATCGGTGTGTTCTCAAATGAAAAACTGTTGGCAGTGGCTTGACTGAAGCAACTCAATGGTACAGACAAGAGACAAACCACACCAAGGACTTCCATCAAATCTCCAGTAAGTGGTGTGTGGTGGTTACATCCAACAGTGCACAAACAGATTATCTGGCATTCTTTAGACTGCCTTAAAATGCTCAGTTTCACAGATATCTGTACTGACTACTAGGCAATGTCCAATAATTGAAGTTTTGCAAGTGCCATATAAATACATGTTACTCTGATTTACAAAAACGTGCATTCAAATTTACAAGATAAAATATGGCATTGAAATAGCCACTGAACTCAGGGGAAATATCTTTATGGCTAGTGAAGACAGTCATAATTCAGGACATTTAATTAAGTTCCAAGGCCCCTAACAGACAGTTATTCCTTGTAATTAAAATGCTTTATATACTATGCACATTTTAAAATTCAGCATCAGTTTTGTCCAAAAGAAGTTCTGTCCAAAAGAAGTTGGTCATTTCTAAGATTACAGTATTTACCCTTTTTCCCATTCAAGGAAATACCATGAGCATCTCTTGGTACACAAGAGCTCTGGAAAATAAAGAATTTCCATATAAATTCCCCCTCTTGCTTTCAGAATTTTTTTTGGAGTGATTTAGTAGACAGAACACTCAAGTGATTAAGGAATAGTGTTTTTTTCCCTAATCCAACACATATCAGGTAGCTAAGATTATCATGTTTTCTATTTCAGTCATATATAAATGACCTGAATGTGCATGTCCCAGTTCTTCATAATTTCACCAAGATACAAATTCATGTCTTACTAAAGATGAACCCAGTGGGAAAATTCTGTTTATCATTAGAGAACCTTCACAGGGTCAGTTTCACATCTGCGTTTTGTTGTTGTTGTTTGCATTATATGCATATTAAGTCTTTTAAATCACTATTCATAATAAGTTTAATTTTTTCTTGTGAAAAATGATCTTTTAGTGAGATAAAATTATAATAAAAGTTTAAAAGTGATTAACTTGTAAAATGGTAGCATGTTATGGAAGACCATGATATTTGGTGCACAGAAAATTATGTAACAAACATAAACTCTACAGTCACTTCTGTATTTATAGATTTGAAGGTTAAGACATAGTCTTGAGGATTATTATTATTATTATTAGTCTTGAGGATAGTCTTGAGGTTAAGAGATAGTCTTGAATGTCAAGGATTTGTTACTCAATAGAGAATGCTATGGTAGATGGATGGATAACAGGATTCACACATACATATATACATACACACACACATACGCACACTCGATTAATACATACACAATGCTATATACACTGGAAGGCTACTCAAAGTCATACTGACCAGAAGATACTCCTACCAAAGGTAAGGAAACAAGGTTTTGAAGTTTTCCAACTCCTGCCTCCAATGCCCCCCTGCCTGAGTTTTATTCTTTGTATTTTTTTTGGTTTTGTTTTTGTGTTTTGGCAAATAAAACAGATATCTATGTCCTTTTAGGAATCTATATACACATTTATATGTATGTGTAATAATACATATGTGTGTATACATATACATACACACAATATTTTGACAAAGTGGGGTGTATTTCAAGGATGCAAGTCTAGTTTATTCAATAATTAATAAATGTCATTCACCATATTAACATACTAAAGAAAACCACATGATTGTATCAATGCAGGAAATGAATTTGACAAAATCTAACACCTATTTATAATAAAAAGCTCTCAATAAAATAGAAATAAATAGGAACTTTCTCAACCTGATAAAGAGTATCTTTAAAAACCTGCAGAAAACATAATATTTAATGATAAAAAAAACACTTTTGATCAGGAACAAGGCAAGGATATTCATTCTCATCATACTTATTCACTATAAGGTGCTAGAAGTTCTAGCCATTGCAATAAGACAATAAAATGAAATAAAATGGATACAGATCAGAAAGGAAGAGGTAAAATTGTACCTATATGCATATGGCATGACTGTATACATGAGATTTCCCCAGGAATTTACAAAAAACTGCAATTAATGCGTTTAGTAAGGGTGCAGGATACAAGATATATATTCAAAAATTATTTCTACATATTAGAAATGAACATATTGACACCAAATTGAAAACAAAATGGAATTTATAATCACTCAAAAATGTAAAATAAGTGTAAATCTAACAAAACATGTATAAGACTTAAATGCTGAAAGTATAAGGCTTATTTTAAAAATATCAAGTATTATCTAGAGACCTGCCATGTCCATGGATTGAAAGACTCAACAGTTCTTTCCAAATATAAGTTTGACACAATTCCTGTCAAAATCCCAGCAAGATTTTTGATAGATATGTCCAAGATTATAAAATTCATATGGATAGGCAAAGGAACAAAAATAAATAAAGCTATCATGGAAAACAACAAAAAGTAGGAAGAATGAGTCTACCCAATTTCAAAACCTATTACACAGTTACAGGAATCAAGACCACGTGGTATTGGCAAAAAGTGGACATATAGATCAATGCAACAGAACAGAAAACCAAGAAATGGAACCACATAAATATGCTCAACTGATTTTTTACAAAGATGCAAAAGCAATTCAATGATAAATACCATTGTGTTTTCAATAAATGGTCCTAGGGTAATTGGACATCCATAGGCAAAAAATGAAATAGCAACGTAAGTCTCATACCTATGTAAAAATTATTATTGCTTGCAGGATTTTAAAACGGTACAACCACTTTGGAAAAATAGTTTAGTAGTTACTTTGAAAAAGATGCAACTTGTATAAGACTCAATGCTTTCATTCTTGGATATTCATCCCAGAAAAAATGAAAATTGATGTTTATACAAAAACCTGTCTAACTATGTTTCTAAATGATTTATTTGTATCAGCCCCAAACTCAAAACAACCTAGGTATTCTTCAAAGGTAAACAGTTAAACTGTGATATATTCATATGATGGAATATCATTCAGCAATAAAAAGGAACTAACATTGATAGACTCGACAATCTTGATGACTCTCCTTAGAGTTATGCTGAGTATAAAAGCTGGTTCCAAATGATTACAAACTATATAATTCCAACTGTAAATCTGTCTTGAGATAATTCAATTATCAAAACAGAGAACAGATTAGTGGTTGCCAGAGGCTAGGGATAAAGGCATGTGGGAAGAAAGTATATGTGGCTATAAAAGGATCCCTGTAGTGACAGAAATGTTTTGAATCTTGATTCTGTTAATGTCAATATCCTGGTTATGACAATTGTACTATATAGTTTTGCAAGACATTCTTATTGGAGGAAAGTGACTGGAGGGTACATGAGATCTTTCTGTATTATTAATATATCTTATAATTACATAATAATATAGAATTACCTTAAAATCAAAAGTTTAAGTTATAATAAATAAGTGAATAAACAAAAGTCTTTAAAAATATAGCCACTGCTTAACTTTTACACAACATTTTTATGCTTACTATTTCTAGATCCCTTCTACATCTCTCCAAGTTGGGATTCAGTATAATCATGCCATTATATAGATTTAGAAACTGTAACTCGAGATTTCAGTGACTCATTCAAGGTCAAAAAGAAGGCAAAACTGACACTTTAACTCATGAGTCCTAACCACCACCTATAGCATACACTTTCCATTACCTTCCATAAACTTGCCAAGAAGATGAGCCCCTTCCACAAATGAAGCCCTTGACAAACTTTAACGATATTTTAACCATTAAGCTTTAGCTATTCATGAACTTTTTTCCCTATGTGTTGAAGGGAAAAAGCAATATTTAAAGGTTTATAAGATGAACTGTACTTATTTTTATTTAATTAATCTATTTAATTTTTTTTATTTTAGTGTATTATGGGGGTACAAGTGTTAATAAGATAACTGCATAACTAACAGGAATAACTATAAATTTATTTTTAACTTTCCAAATGCTCTCATTCTGTTTTTAATTTTATTTTTATCATTCATTTTTCCTCTTTTATAAACAGCCTTTCTAAATGACTATGTATTTCCATCAAAAAAATTCTTAAGTTTGCATTTAATATTTTTCTTTGAAGATATAAGAAGAGATAATATTAGTGGGTTAATTAACCCTTTGCACTCGGATGTTGAGTATGACTCGACATGGTTAGCATCGGTAGCAGATCACACCATGAAAGATTATAGAGATTAAAATTATTCTTTGAATGTATCAATAATTTGAAATATAAAAAAATCCAAATAAATAAGTTTGTATGCAAAGAAAGTCCAGTTTTTGTAAAATCTGGGGCGTTTAAAAAATTAAATCCCCAGTAGAATAAAGGAATGGAGAAAAAAAGCAAGCGAGTACAAAGGGTTAAGCTAATGTCAATTGAAGAAAATATCATTTAACATTTATTGAAGTGCTTTAAAATAGCAAAACATCGAAAATAAACAATTCTAATAAAATATTGTTTCATCTATCAACCAGAATATTGCTATTATTGACAAAAAGAAGTGTTATAAAATGTTAATGAAAAATATAGCTTCTGAGCTCATAAGAGCACATGTATAACATATTTTATGCAAACTTGAGAGAAATTTTGTATACATACATATTCATAAACGCACATTCATATAACGAGAAAAAAGGCTAGAAGAATCTACATCAAATATTACAATAGTTGACCAAGGAAAATGTTATGCACTGTTTTATATTTATCTAATCTTTCCGCTTTATTCTCCAAATCAATAAATATGTATTACTGTTATAGTAGGGGAGTTACTTTAAAATTTTACTAAATAAAATATTATTGAGGTACAGTATACTTGAAAACCCACACAACCAAAAACAACATGAGTTCAATTTTCTATTAATCAAGCATCCATTGATATTTCATAATGAATTATAATCATACATTTTAGGCTTGAGAGAAAACTGAAATTAAATTCCTCTTGAACTTTACAGAACATGGTTGAGAAGAGAGAACTGAAAGGCTTTTAAAGTGACAGAATTGGGGTGGGCAAACAGGACGCCCCTGCGTCTCCCTCCTTAAATTTTCTCAACAAAGGACTCAACTGTCTTGCTTCAGAGAAATATATTCCTTTTTAACAAATAAATCCATTTCAACAATATCATTAGAACAACAATGCATTTGATGAGCAATTTTCGGCTGATGAATGTTCTAGGTTTTTACATTGCTATTGCTTTCATTTTCTCCCAAAAGTGCTAAACAGGAGAGTGGCAAAGTATACTAATCAACCTCAACTACTGATAATCAGGACATATTTTGACATGATTGAAGAATCTTAGAAATGTAGACCAGCAATTTGTTTCCTGTGGTAAGTCTCCTGAATGAACTGTGTGTCCCTAATTGTTTTAAATCTACTTTCTTTTTTGATTACAGTGCATCAGAGTTTCTTCTGGCTTTTTGATTTCATCCTTCCTCTGTTCCATTAGTAAATATGAATATTTTTCTGCTTCAGACTCAAAATTTCAGGAAAAAAAATAACACCTGATGTATTTATGTCTCCAATGTGATACAATTATGGTAAGGGGGGGAAAAACATACAACTTAAACATAAGTCAAATGCAAACTTCTTAACTGAAAATAGAAGGCAGTCTGGAATGTATTCAACATTTCACTTCAGGGAAACCCCAAGGAAGAGACATACATGGAGTGTTCTCTGAGTCATCGTTCTGATACACTGTGAGCATGTTTTTTTATTGTCCTCTCATTTATTTGTCCATAATTCTTCATTCTTGTTATCTCACCCTAAAGAATCATGGAATCTAAGGTCAAGTGAGGGGACCAGATGCAAGGAAGTTTTTTGGGGAATATTAATGGAACCAAAGAGAGAAAGCATCTTTTGCCATCCCCAAACCATGCCATGGAAACAGCCTCCAGCATGACCTGCTACTTCAATGTTAAGGATACATTGTTAAAAAGAAAAAAAGAAAAAGAACCTATCTTAAAATTATAATATTCTTAAGCAAAAAGCTGGATCCTTTGAGACCTGACCCCAAGTCTATACTGATGTGACGGTTCTTCAGTTTTCCATGTCATCTCTTGTCTCTCCCTCTCAGTCTGTATACCAGGGGTCTGCAAATTCTGCTACCACTTGGTTTTATAAATGAAATTTTACTATAACACAGCCATGCTCATGTGTTTATGCATTGCCCATAACCGCTTCATGCTATGACGACAGAGTTGAACAGCAGAGACCACGGGGCCTACAAAGCCATGAATATTTACAAAATTTCTTAGCTCCTTTCCTAAGATCTAAGCAAACTTCAGTTTCATAAACATTTAGACCCAGTCCTCCTTAGAATCCTTTCCCCTGAAATATTCTTCCTCCTGGCTTTCTTCATGGCTAATTTCTTCTTATTCTTCAGGTTTATTTTTCATATCCCATCTTTCCTAAATGAGGTCTTGCCTGTCATTCGCCTCAAAGACCTTGTCATAATTTGTTTTTAAATAAATTGTCTTTTTCCCCCTCTAGAATACATGATCTGTAATTTCATTTCCAATCCCAGCAACATAGTTGGCATGTGAGCTGCTTACCAAAATATATGTTGCATCAAGGCTTAACACAGTGCAAATGTTCAGTAAAGAGGTTGGGATGGAAGGTTTGGATTGCAGTAAGTAGCTCTCCAAAAAATATGTCTTGAATAGAGGACAGAAAGAAAAAGAAAGAGAAAAATCTACTTTAAGATAAAATATAATAGCTATGTCTTTACAAATTTATACATTATCTCTAGACAATATGGTGAATGAGTTTAGAGTCCCAGATTCCTTTTCTGGCTGTATTACTCGATGTCTACCTACACAAGATTCTGAAGTCCTTTCTGTTTCAGAATTCATATCTGTGAAAAGAAAAATTTGAAACAGAAGATTCAAAATCCCTATGATTTTTAATATTTGATGATTCAGTAAAAACTCATCATGATTTTTATAGGCTAATTTTTAAGTACAATGCAGTAGACAGTTCTTGTTCTTGGCTGTTCCGTTTATCTAGAAATAGAACCTTGATCTTCCTGTGTGGTACCACACGATTCCTGAGGTTTAATCTTACCCCTAGCTCTGGTTGTGGGTACATAAACTATGAACTACATCTCATTAATTAGAGGGTTTCATCTTTTAAGCATATTCATTGGATCTTTTATGGATATATTAGTAATATCTAAGATAGGGCAATGAAACTTAATTCTAGGACTTTAGAGAAAACAATAAAAAAGAGAGCTGACTTTATATTGGATTTATGAGCTACAAGATAATATAAATCTGTAGCTACCAGGGAGCCACCATGTGGAGAGAGCTGGCCCATCCAGGGGGCAACAGATAGGCAAAGTTAAGAGACAGCATTTCTCAAAATCCTTAGATACCCTGGAACCAGCCATACCTGAAGCATAAGCCACCTTGGACTTTCAGGTCATGTGGATTCATAAATCCTTTCTTTGCTTAAGTCATTATGAATTTAGTTTCTTTGACTTTCAACCAAGAATCTTGGACTGGGACAGCACACTCAAATTATCTTTGCTTTCATGTACAAATTTCATTTTTAAAGAATGCTTTATCTGTGTAATGTTCAAATCTCTACTCTCTGTCTTTCCTCCCACTCTCCTCAACAATTCTCAGTCTGTGACATCTGATCTTTTCGAAAGCTCCAAAATCAATGGAAGATGTAAAACTGGACATAGAAATGGATATTTCCTTGTTCTAAGAATTTGAATATCTATCAACAGTAATTATCTTGTGTAAATCATTAAAAATAATTGAGTTCCTAGGAAAAAACTCATCACTATGAAACCAATCTCATATAAAAATGAGAAGGCTCTGCCCCATTAGGTTTAAGCTGAGATAAAAAAGTAGCCCAGGATGTTTACCTTTCTATCTCTAAAGAGACCCAGTGGGGAGAAATCAAATCATACTGTGATTATTGAACATTTAAGGCACTGAAAACCACAGGCTTGCTGGGCTTTGAGTGTTCTGAGTTGGAAACTTATCAACACTTAACTAGTAGAAGTAGAGTTTGACATACAGTTAAATTTAGACTTCCCGGTCATCATATGGAAAAGCAGAGATCTCATGAAACTTCCCTTTGTGAAGTTTAAATTTTATACATTTTTCCAAATGTCCCATCTCATCATTTTCTCACAATTTTCTGAGTTAAAGAATATCCTATTGCACAGATATGCAAACTGAGATATATAAAGGTCAAGTAGCTTATAGAAAATTCCATTGTTACTCATCAGCAGAGACTAGAGAAGTGGTCCTTAATCTTTATTTCTAATATTAAGAACATCGTCTAGAGTTTAAAAGTTAGATTAAGATTATTGAAAACCTGATAAAACCTATGGGTATCCTTCCCAGACAACAAGTGTACACATATTAAAATTTGAACACAAAATCAAAAGTAATGGATCCCTAAAGCCTACTTGTTAAGCTCCTTTGAGTCCTTAGACTGCAATTAAGAAATATTGACCATAAAGAAATCATAACTATTGGCTCCCATTCCTGAAGTCTTTCTATCATACAATTAGGGCCACTTTTTATTGACCTGAATGCATTTTCTCATTGAGATAAAAAGCTGTATATTAACATTTAACCAAATGCAAAGTTTATTCTTATCTATAAAAGATACAACACATGTCCCATCTTTCTTCCTTTTAAAATGAAAATTACAATTGTTCATTAGCCCAGTTATCTAGCCATGAATTATCTCTGTGCCCCTCAACAATTTTAAGTTTTCAGTACCTAGTTGTTAAAGGCAGGCAGAAGGAAGGAAGGAAGCAAGGCAGGCAGGCTTTGGTTGATCGATTGGTTTCTGCCAATCAGAATAGCATCCACATCCTACCTCTGCCATTTACTAGTTGTGTTACCTCTGGCAGGTTACTTAACCACCCTTCTTTTTGTAAAATGGAAGTAATGATATTACCTCACCTTTCGTGGGCAGAATAATGGTCCCCCAAAGATCTCCACCTTCTAATCCCTGGAACCTGTGCCTATGTGATACTACATGGCAAATGGACTTTCCAGATATAATTAAATGTATTTATCAATGGCCTTTAAAAACACAGATTATCTGGGTTGGTTCAATCATGAGCCCTTAAATGCAGAGAATTGTTGGCAGCTGGAGGCAAAGAGATGTGGCATAAGAAGTCAGAAAGATTCCAAGCAGGAGAGGGATTTGGTACTCCGTTGCTAGCTCAGACACTTAGTTAAATGTGGTCCCCAATGACAGCCAGGGAAGAACCTGGACCTCAGTCCTATAATCACAAAGAACTAGATTCTATCAATATCCTTAATGAGCTGGAATCAGATTTCTTCCCCAGACTGTCCAGTCAGGAACAAAACACTGTATACCTTGACTTTAGCCCAGTGAGACTTGTATTGGCCATTACAGTTATGGAAATGTGAGATAATAAACGGGTGCTGTTTCAAGCCAAAGTCTGTGATAATTTATTGCAACAGCAATAAAAAACTGATACACCACCTTATGATATTGTGATAAGAATTCAGTGATAAAACAGGCCAGGCGTATAGCTCTAAATATCAACCCCTGTTAACTGTTTTATTTATGTGTATAACTTCTGGCAATACCTATTGTTTAAAAACATCCAAACTGAAGTGAAATTTCTCAAACTCTCCTGGCATCAAAATATCATTAGCAGAAGTTTTTTGGGTTCTAGCTAATTAGCTATGATACCTAACAAGCAGTGCACTTTCTGTATTTGTGTGCACAAAGGCCTTCTGCTGCCTGGCTACTACAGAAAACAAGTTGTTACAAATCCAACCACTGTAAGTTCTCATTAAGTTTCCCTGGTTACTGGCCATCAGTAAAAGCCTTTGTCTACCTTGAAATGCAAATGTTAACATTTCTCACCATCCAACCATGCAAGATGAAAAGATCCTAAAATATGGTTACAAAATTTAGGAAAGTGAGCAACTTCATTTTCTGCACCTTTCCTCTCCTTCAAAATCCCTTTCTCTTCCTAAAGGATTCTTTTATTTTCTTTAGTTTTCCTCCACAAATACCTTTGATACTATAAAGATTATCCAAAAAATGACATATGAAAGTTGAAAAGATGAATTTGGAAAGCCTAGAGTCAGAGTTATTTGATTATGAAAGGAAAACAAACACACACGTTGAATCGGTAAAGGCCAGTTTGAGAGCCAAGAACACTTGCAAACTAAATTATGCTTGCCTTTCTACAAACAGGTGCATTTCATTTAAATGATGCTGTAAGCATCCATTCCCTCAAACAGATGGGTGATTATGTGGGCGATATGGCTATCGATAGCCACGTTTAGGAAAGAAAACTGAGCTGCTGGTGACCTGCCTCTTTTTTGCAACCCTGATTCAAAAATCCCACCGCCATGTACTTTCAGTAGAAGAAAAAACGCTTGTTATTGTGGGGAGTGGGGCATCAGAACAACTGTGCCAACCCACATCACTCTGTGTTGACATGTCTGGTATATTTAGCAAAAAATGATGATTTCAGAAACTACCTGCTGCTCCCAGTGGGACTTAAGCAAATCCTCCTCTTCCTTGTTTAGCAAATTATAATTGCGTTGCAGCTTCCATAGGACCAGGAAGGGATATTGAGTCATACTAACGAAGCCTGCAGGAGCAATGAAATCATAGGGGGGAAGGTCTACTAAGGGCTTTCATTTTCAATTATTCGTACTTGAGTTGCCACAGTTTGGGTCTGGACGAACAATTGCCATGGCAACCATTATCTCCAGCAATTTGTATTCTTTCCTCATTTTTGTTCCACTTTTGCAAAGCATTAGTATTTTTGTGTTCAATTTATTTTTTACCAGTCGGTTATACTCACACATGCAGCCATGCTTAGCAGCCCCTATCACACTGATAGTTTTTTTTAATGGCCTGGTATTTGGCCATGCATACTGAAGATGGTTTCTTTTGTTAACGATGAATTAAAAGGTACCTGCTCACAGCCCTGCTTTTATCACCAAAGTTTCTTTTAAAATGATTGAAGAAGATGGGATGTCTTCAGGTACCATCTTCCAACTCTTTGTAGTTGAGAACTGGCGAACAGGGCTGGCCTGATCTGGACAACTTTTAAGGATGAGATTGAAAGAAAAAAGGACAGATGCCTAACTAGATTCCAGTAGCCCTTCCTCTAATCAAAGTACCAGCCTTACAGATCAGTGCTTTCTCTAGCTCTGCACCAGCCTATCACTTTCATATATAAAAGTGCAACGTGCTGAGATTTGTCCCTTCAAAGGCCTTTAATATCAACTTTCCTGCACTTTCATGAAAAATAATTATGCATTCTTCTAATCCTTTACCTTACCAAAAAGTTACTTTGGTCTTTGGTGCTATGATTAGAACATAGGAGAAGAAACGTGTAGCTCTTTTCCTGCTGGAACCTTCATTTGGTTTCCTACCTGCATTTGTCCTCCTGACAGGCAGCAAGGAAGTCAGTTCTATTTGATGCCAAAGGCTGTAACATACGTACGTATTTTTAATGCCAAAAAATATCAAGCCCTATTGCTATGTGCTAATTACAATGCTACATGCTTTACCTATTAATAATGTAAGCCTTGCAATCTTGATTTTACATGGGAGGGAAAAGGATATTTAGAAAGATCAAAATAACCTGGCCAACATCTCAGAGGCTGTTACTTATATCCAAACACTGAAGCACTATGGTAGTTGTCTTTAAATTGCAACATTTTTCAGACTTACCTGGAAATCCTGCGGAAACTCACATGGCTGGGACTCTCTCAGCTCCCTGTGTTTCTCATTCAGGAGGTCGGGGGTGGGAGCCTGATAATTGGCATTTCTAGCAAGTTCCCAGGAGATGCTGATGCAGCTGGTCAAGATTTCACATGTCCATTCCATGCCACCATCATATACTAACATAAAACCGAACTAAACATTCTAATTAAGTATGGGATGGTGCAGTGCTGACTGCCAAATGCATCATCGTCGCAGAAATCAGCCCTGCATTCTATTTCTGAACATATGATTCTACCTACAACTCCAATCCAAAATCTTTGATCCCTCCTTCCCCCTTCCCAAGTCCATTCATTTTATGATCTCAGCCTGTTCCCGTCTCCCTCCCTGCTATGCCTACGCCACCAGACTGTCTTCTGCACAGACTTCCTAAACCGGCCTACCTGCCTGCTACGTCTTTCCTGCCACTTTCTCCTTTTCGTTCCCCACACTCCAGCTAAGTTATACACTGTAAATGTGAATCTGGTCATTTCTCTCTCTCATGCATATTTTCCTTTATTAGCTTCCTTTCGTCCTTGAAAAAAGTCCAGTTTCTCACCCATAGATGATGGGCCCCTAAATGATTAAACCCTTCCTCTGTTTCCAGAAAAAAAGAGTAATTAACAAAGTAAGTTAAAATTCTTTTAAAAAATAATTATTTAGGGGCCCCACCCAGAAGATGGCAGATGAGAAACACCACCAGTCAGAGTGTCTCTGAAGAAAAGACAGATTCTAGCAGAAATTAGAAGAAAGAAGCAAGAAGACCAGCCTACATCGGATGAAGGTCGGATGAGGGTCGGCAGGAGGAGTACCTGAGACCACGGGAGACTCCACGGGAAGAGGTCGCGGAGGAGAACTGGAGGCTGGGACCCCCGGAGCAGCCCGGAGACCAGCGGGAAGGGGAGGTGGATCTGCCGTTTCCCCTCCCCTGCATCCCGGACTGCTGGTGGGCTCCCCAGCGAGTGGAGGGACCTGCGGACACCAGCCCAGCGACAACCGCCGCCAGTGAGCGGTAAGCCAGTAGCGGACGCGGCGCCAGGCTCCCAACTCCCTCGGGCACCTCCGTGTGCACAGACGCGAGCCGCGCGGCAGACGCCATATTGCCTCCTCCTCCCCTCCCCCCACCCTACCCGCGGCTGCCCAGAGAGACGGAGAGACAATATAGCCACCAGCCAGAGGCACCTACAGGGAACGGGACCTTCCCTTTTGGGGCCCTATAACAGCTGACTAAGGGGAACTCAGACTGTGAGCTCTCTGCCCACCAGCCCTCCCAGGTGCTGCTGGCACGGTGATCCCAGGAGAACNCGTGCACCGAGGCCTCGCATTGCCCAGGGCACAGAAGGGATATACGTGAACAGCCTGCTGAGGTGTGTGTGCCTTCAGGGGCAGATCAGCGTCCTAGAGGGCAACCCTCCCCCCAAAGGGAGGCCGTGCGCCCAGCCCAGGTGGCGTTCCTTCGGCAGGGAACCTCCCCGCCGGCATCACAGCCAGGGGAGGCCTGGTGGTGTGTGGTCTGGCCTGCTGACAGAGGCCCAGGAGTAGCCACGGAGTCGGGGATGGTGGAAAGAGGCCAGGCCCACTCCAGACTGCGGGTCTCGGACAGCCCCACCCCCACACGCAGACTGAGCGGGGCCATTCCAGCCCCTCCCTGTCAGCTTTGCCTGGAAGCAGAGAACAGAACTTTGACCCCTGCTGACGACATTGGTGGTGCCTGAGGGCGAGCTTACCCAACTCAGCTCCGCCCAAACTCGCCCCTAGACCAGTCCTCACTGAAGGGGAGAAAAGGACACACCTGGAAGTCCCAGGGCCCCACCCACCACCTGAGGCACTAGAGTTCTCTCTTCAGGAACAAGAGCTGATAACAGGACACAAAAACAACAGCGTAGCCTGTTCCTCCAGGCAAGCGCCACCTACTGACAGGGAGAGCATCCTGCACACCCTTTTCACGACACCTACTGACTCA